>JAQJVL010003762.1:0-55271 GCA_035578905.1 Stictocephala bisonia | reverse complement strand
TATAGTGTCCACCAGTTTATATTCTTTAAGGAAAAATTATGCCGGAGAATTTTCTTGAGCTAAATTGCTTTTTATAGCGATATTTGTATTTAAAAACATGGTTTTATGAGTGAAATTGGGCGTGAGTCGTCTTCAACCTGTCACTGTAGCAAAAATAATAATAATAAAATAATTTATTGTGGATGGATAACAGTTTGATTCATTGTGATTAGTTTGGTAAAAGTCTCATTTAATAATTCAAACAGGTTAATGAGAAATTAATTTTTTTGTAAAACCTTGCAAACTCGGAAACGAAAAACGCTAGACAAAATTTATTTGAGCAAACATTAACTGTGTTATTTATGTATAGTTAAAATAATACTGTGGTACTAATAAAACATGCGGAAAAATAATGAAGAGCTGATGAAGTAAACTCATAGTTCGTTTACATCGAGGCTGTGTCGGATGCGTAAGGTATACTCTGCTCAAGGGAAAATGTAGACTGAATATTCAGTCCAAGCGTAAAACGAATTCCGATCGACGATATTTCCAGATAAGAAATGTTTCTCCAGTAAGAAATAAGGTAAGATAGTTGACTTTTGACTTTGAGGTGTGTTCGTGTTCAGTTCTTAATCGATTTGACAGTGCTTAGTATAGTTTAATCACTAGTTTATTTTTATTACAGTTATTTAGTTTTAGTGATATAACACGTTTTTATTTATTTAGATGTGACAATAATGCTATAGGATTCAGTGTGTATATAATTATCAGTGTTTATTGCAATTATAATATTTAGGCTCTTTCAAATTTTAGGAAGTGTTCTATTTGTAGTTGACAAGAAATGTTTGCAATGGAAGAGGCAAGAGCTGAGCCAGTGACTGTACATTGTGCGTGTGGTATCACTGCCGCCTTGTTGACAATCGAGTTTTGAAAACTTCTGAATCTTTCTTCCTAATTCAAGAAAATTCTATTTAATACGAGAGTACGATTTTAGTGTCACTTAAATAACACAATTAATTTAGGTTTAAAGAAATTTTATCTAGCGTTTGTCATTATCGAATTTACAAACGTTTACAAAAAAATTAATTTCTCATTAACCTGTTTGAATTATTAAATGAAACTTATACCAAACTAATCACAATGAACCAAACTGTCATCCATCCACAAGAAATTATTTTATTATTATTACTCTCGCTACAGTAACAGGTTAAAGACGACTCACGCGCAATTTCACTCATAAAACCGTGTTCTTAAACACAAATATCACAATAAAAAAGCAAATTAGTTTAAGCAAAATATCCAGCATAATTTTTTCTTAAAGTATATAACATGGTGGACACTATACAAGTAGTTGAAAATTATTGCTTACTTATTTTAAGTTTGACAGCAAATTAAAGCTCAGAGTTTTGTTATTTTAGACCAGTGGTGCGTGGCCGTTCCACCAGTACCAAAGTTATTTTATTCGGACTATACGTTAGGTTAGGTTTTCAGAGGTTATGCTGTTTTTAACTTAATATAGCCAAACAAAACTTCACCAATCCTAACCTATCCAAACCTAACCATACCTAGCATAATTTAACCAAGCCAATACTAACTTAACCTAACCTATGAATATCCAAACTAGCCTTATCCTACCATATCATAATCTTACTGAAACCAGCAAAATCCGGCAAATGCAAATTCCTTCGTGATTACGACAAAATTTACACAATTCGAGTACATACCTTCATCGCTCTATTAGAAAATATGTTTACATTTTCGTTTTTCTCGTTTTAATAATTTTCCAGCTTTTCCACTAAATAAAACTAAAATATTCTTGTTTCTTATTTAGATATATATTCTTATCTGAAAAAAAAAAAAAAAAATAAAAAATCAGCCAATAAAATCGACAAGACCCTTGTTCTATATAAATATCATAGTTTTAATTAAATTAGATTATGGTAAGTTTATACGTGGTATTCCACTCTGTCATTTACAGACGAGTGTATGATTCACTACATAGGCCTAACCTCTTAACGAAAAGATATACACTCATCATCATGAAGGGTTTTCTGCCATCAGGTGTTATAATGCTCAGGTGGACCACCTGCAGCCTTCCACCAAACCTCTCCGTTTTGCACAAGCCTTTCTGCTGTATCACACTTCTCTCTGTTCCCCATATGATATCTTCCCCTCCCCTTTTATTTTTTACCTCTAACTTTTACTTCTGTTCTCAACAGGCTCTCTCCTCTCATGACAAGTCCCAACAAGTTCATCTTCTTCCTAGAGTTTTAAACTTCTCTTCATCCACTCTCCTCGGTACAACCTCACTTCACTCTCTATCTTCCCATCTAAATTTTTCCATCCATTTCCAAATCCACATTTCCACTGTTTCCAATAACTTCTCTTCTTCTTTCCAAAGAGTACATGTTTCCATTTTTGGAGCGGGCTATGAAGATGCCTTGCCACGCTATCGGTCCGTGTTTGATTCCGGGTAAGAACACCAGACTTTTTGCTCTACTGCTCTCATGGTTACCACTGTACTTGTATGGGTGGGCAGGAGGGTTGTTACCACTGTACATGTATGGGTGGGTGGGAGGATTGTTACCACTGTATGATAATAATAATGGCTTTATTGTACAAACGTGTTTTATACAAATGGCGAACTTAGGACTAATAAGACCTCTCTTACAGTTAACCCTTTTATGTTAAAATAGTAAATATAACAAAGCCTAAAATATGAAATACAGAACTAAACCGTTATACAGAAATAAATCATGGCCGTTGGTCCCCAGGGAGGGTTTTTTCGCACTGACTACATCTGGTAAAATTAGATGATCTTTTCCACTCCACATAATAAACCATTTATTGAATCTTTTCCTTAGTTTCTTATTCAATGGTAAAAACATTAGGCATCTTTTAAAAGATACTATAAATCTGTAATAGAACTTTAAATCTGTAATAAAGATTAAAAGTAACAATTTAGTCATGAAAGTGTTTAGATCGTATAATTTAATAGAAGTTCCATCATAAAGTACAAGCTACCATTAGAGGCTTTCAAAGTTTGTAAATGAGCAACACGTGCTTTGTCACCGGAAGTCTTCAATTGATGAGCTTGTAAGAAAAGTGGTTTATAAACAGCGTTAAATATAATTTACGTCATGAGCTTGGTTGTTTATGAGTTGTAAGCCCTAAGGGAAGAGGAGGAAGATTTCTCTCCTTATTTACCTGAGTAGGGTAGGTTTCTTAATTTGTATTAGGCATTCCATTCCTTTTATTCATCACTTAAGTAGCTTTGTTAATTAGATAGGACAGTTTTTTTATTGAAAATATACCTACGATTTATAAAATACTGTATTACCAGACATACCTGAATATTTAATGTTCTATAATCTATTAAATCCTCTATTTGGAACTCCTTTAAACGAATGTAGATAATATTCCCTGTAATATATGACATAGTATAACATTGAGCAATGAACATATCTCAAGTAAGATACCTTAAAAAGAACTAAATTCGAACGCTTAAGAATCAGTGATCGAATAGCCCTTCTATCAGGATAAGGAAAAACATTAAAATTGGAATTGCCCCTTCCAGGTAACCGACTAACAGCAAAAACAATTCCACACAACTCCATTAAAGATCAAGTTAAAAACATTAATGACAGTCAGAAAACATAATAGAACAGAAAATATAGAAAAGTAGGACATTCCAGATTATTTGAGACAAAGAAAAAGAACAAACAACTGTAAGATAGGAACAGTTTTGAAATATTTTGATGCCCCAAGATGATATTTAGTGAAGACTGAAAATGGGCGTATTATGAGACGAAACAGTAGGCCTATTTTCTTAAGAATAAGAAAAACTGTATAGTTTTTTTAATGTTTTATTTAAAAAAGACAGCCCTCTAAGGCAACATATGTTTAAAATAGTTTAAACATAATTTATTCGGTAATAAAAAGACACACTTGTCAACAATTCATAATTGAATATTAGTTTGAATGAATTACATCTTGAACATTATTGCTTGGTCACTTGTTAAATATTACCCTTCAATAGTAAATTAAACTATTTCTAACATTGAAAATATATAAAATACTTCAGAAATTAGTTCAAAATTATCCTCACAATTTAGTGTAGTTCAGAAACTGTTAATGTGCAAAAGCATCAGAACACAAAATAATCCTCAAAAAATTACTTTAAAGAACTGTATTTATTATTGTTTTGAGAAATACAATAAACTAATCAGTACCATCCATGAAACTTTTCATAAGGAACCTAATGTGGAAAAGTACATGTTATTACATTTACATTACAGTGTTTTTGACCTTTTAAACAAATCTTATATCACTTATACAAATTGAATAGCTAAACTATACAGTACGTAAGCAATAAAACTTAAACAATACGTGAGGCGTAAATTAGCTAGCTAATACAATATAGGTGTCTAGAAATGTGGCTTAGGAAATATTCAATGGAAATATACTTAAATAAGGCGCACTCCAACTAACAAAAACAAAGATAAACAAAACAAAACCAACCGCCCACATTTGTGATAATACGAACCCCAGGGACATCTACGTGAGCATAAATGGATCATGAATTGTTTATTAAAAAAGGACAGAAAATACTTTTAGTTTAAATGTTTTAAGTTCAACTCGCTTGGACAACTATCTCTCATAATAATACAATCGATATAGATGTATAAAGATAACTTCATAAAATCTTATTAATTACTAAATTACATAGTTAAATATCAGAGTGACAAAATATCAGATAACACTCTCTCATATTGATATAGATATCAGCACACAGTTGGACGCTTGGTCTCTTAATTCGCCTTTGAAAACACGGTTCACCGCCTATGTCTAACACAGTGTGAAATTTAAGCTGTAACATTGATTCTGAGCAAAGTAATTCCATTACCAGTTGACCTCACAAGAAAGTTTATATAGAATACTTGAACAAGTCCTTCTTTTAAGTAAATATTTTTCAGAACGGCTAGAAAATGTATTTATATCATAGTTATATTATTTTTGTAATAAATCAATAGTCTCCTTTACGTTGCCGTTAGCCTATTAATAAGCACTCGCTAAAATGACTGTGTAAATTATTCAAAAATACATATACACGACATGATCTAACTATTTAACCTGCAATACTTATGTTTAAGGTGAGAACATAACGTTAATTATCAATATAATTCAAAGAAAGTTTGAATTTATTTCAATTTAAAACTATTGAAAAAAATTTAATGAATATTATAGTTATGTACATGCCCCTATAACAAACATAAAATAGATAGGATAAGATATTTCCTATCTATTGCTCCGTACAGTTATATGGCTGTATTTTCTGCCTGAGTCATCCTTTTGACGTTAGGTTTGCTCGTTTGTATTGTACAAACAAAGGCCACTAAAATGAGGGAATTCTAGGCGGTGCTGTCGAATTGCGCAATGTCGTTTTCAGAATTCAAAACTACCCTAACTAATTGGTCAAAATGCTTAACCCAATTATCATGGCAAGATAATTGATACTTCCAATCAGTTCATGATATGGTACATTAATTATTGGTTCCTCTTCATTTACTTGAAAGTTTACTTCCATCGGAGTTTAAAGAAAAGTAAAGACCTTTACACTGACTCATATTGAATATGTCCAACATTTTTACTATCATCTTCCCTTGGTTTAAACTTACCATACCATTATGTCTTTTTACTTAAATACCAAGAAAGTTCTTCATCTCACCAAAGTCCTTTGCATTGAAACTTACGTTTCAATTGATGAATTAAATGTCGATTTTATCACTTTTTCCCGTTACTAAACAATCATCTACAAACAGAGTTAACCAAACATCTTCACCTATATTCAAACAAACATCATGCATCGAATGTTTTAAACTATTCTTCTTAGAAAATTTGCTAAAACAATTATTCCAACATCGCGGGGATTTCTTTAGACCATACATGCTCTATGTCATTTCAGAACTTTTCCATCTGCAAATTTGACTCCTTCTGGCGCTTTTATATGAATATCTTCTTCGTGAGAACCATTTAAGAACGCTGTTGGTACATCTAAATGTCTCAGTTGCCAGTGATTTTTTAACTAAATGAGAAATATTCATCCTAACTATTGTCATTCTAGCTACAGAAGTGTACATATTTAAGGATGTTGGTTCTTGAAAACCTTTAGCTGTTAATCTAGCCTTCTTGACATTATCCTGTTTGGTTCTGAAAATCAATTTTGTATCTATTGCTACTTTCCCTCTTGGTAAGTATACTTCTGACCATGTACCAAATATTTCATGAGCATCTAACTCTTTTTTATGGCAGTTCCCTTTCTGGTCCAGTTTCAAAAGCTTCCTTATAAGTAAATGGATCTTTGTCAACATTAAGGAAAAAAAATGCACTATAAATATTATAATTCTCATACCTTTTAGGAATATTTCACTTCTCCTTAGTTTGGGAATAGATTTTAAGTTCTTGTCATGATCTTCGATTTCTACCACCTCATTTGGTTTTTCTTTAATTCTATCTTCACTATCCTCTGAGTTGATCTTTTCTTCAGTTGGTTCATCATATTTTACAAGTGTGTATTTGTTATTATTCTCATCAAAAGGCACATCACGAGATATAATAGTCAATACCACTGTACGTATATGGGTGGGCGGGTGGGTCAATACCACTGTACGTATATGGGTGGGTGAGTGGGTTAATACCACAGTACGTGTATGGGTGGGCAGGTGGGTCAGTACCACTGTACGTATATAGGTGGCCGGTGTGTTAATATCAGTGTACGTAAATGGGTGGGCGGGTGGGTAGTTGACCCACCCGCCCACCCATACACGTTCAGTGCTATTGATTCACCCACCCACCCACCCACCCATACACGTATATTTGTATTTGTCATCTTCATCGAGTTTCGTCCCAGTTGACTCCAAATATCTAATAAAAAATATCAAATTTAATGAAGTGATGTTGTAAACTTGTATTCTCTTGACATTTTAGGTTGAGTAATTGTTTTATCAAATACAGCTTTGACAATGTACGTTGTCGCTCAAAAATGTTTTTAAGAGATTGCAACATTTCATACGCTGTTTTACAGTTCTTCATATAGTCCAAGTGTCTATCTGTAATACACTGAACAATGACTGATCTTAACTTTGCATCTTGTACTAATATATCTCTTTTCCTTTTCTTGTGATTTACCCAGATCTTAAATTTTTACTCCATCAATCGCAATATTCTTCACTCTTTTTTCATCTAATAAGCTTTCCAGTCGAAATTTTCAATTAGAGAAATTACTATCTGTTAGTTAGGGCAAAATATTTATGCTTGTCATTGTTATAATCAATTACCACTGCAATATAACTGCATCAATAAATATAACTGAAATAAATTTCACAGCACCATCAATAAATATAACTGAAATAAACTTATAGCACAACTGGGTCCATAGTAATTTAAGTACAGTGGAATATATTAATAAAGAAATAAGCCCAAATGTAAAAGCACAGAAACCATTTTAATTGTAAGTCAAATATACACACTCAATGTTATTAATAACATAGCAATAAGAAACATATGATTTATAAACTTGTAAATATAGTTATTCCGATAAAAAATAATTTAAAAGAAAATCGGCAAATGAAAATTCAAGTAGTTTTAAAACTAGGATATTTCATTCAAATGTTATATTATTTTATCCATGCGATTGATGATAAAAATTATACGATTAATTAAATAATAACTTTCTTTGTTATATTAAAAAATAAAAAGACGAAAAAGACAAACATTACTAACACTATACAAAAACTTGGGGAGACTCCTGCACGCTTCTTGTGCCAAACTCACACATATGATTAATCCTTTACTCTCCAAGTAGGCCTAACAATCTGGGAAAACTGCTCACGTCTAGTCGAATATGATTATCCGCTCGTATATCGAACAAACCGACCCTTGAGATCTGTGTATCGAATGATGATTGAGAGTTCCTTCAATACAACTGGGTGAGCGAGTTTCGGCTCGGAGCAGAATCGGACATTACTAGAGAATGAATAAGAACGTTGGAAATGTAGGTATGAACGATAGAATGAGTGCCGTAATTTAATTTTAACTTTTTTTATTTGTTAGTTTTGATTAGAATGTGGATAATTTGAAGGCACTGATGAAACAAGAGTTTGTCTCAGGTCTCCAGATGGACGTGATCGTGTGTGGAGAAGAGGTGGAGAACGCTTCGCACAGGCCTGTTTCTCACCTCATGTACCTTTTGGAGGTAGTTCCATTATGTTTTGGGGTGGAATAAATAATGAGGCGTGTAACGAGTTAGTAGACCAGCTCTAAATACTCCCAGATATATAGAAACTGTCCTCCAAGAAAATCTTGTATCTTTCGCACCATTCATTGGCCCTCAGTTTATACTAATGCACGATACGCCAGACCACACAGTGCCACAGCAGTGACAGACTACTTAAGAGAGGTAGGTATCATACCCTAGAGTGGCCAGCAAGACCTCCAGATCTAAACCTAATAGAACATGTCTGGGAAACTAAAAAAAATTGCTAGAAATCCACCTCCAGCAAACCTTGCAGAGCTGGAACTAGCAGTGAAAGAGGAGTGTGAGGGTATGTCCATCCAGCATCTCATCGAAAGTAAAGTATGCCTAGAGAGTTCCAGAGAGTCATTCAAACAAGAGGGTGTAATACTCATTACAAACAGCAAAATGTACATTCCTATATTGAGTTGATTATTACTGTTTTACTTACCTAAATAACTAAGTGTAGAAGTAATTACTAATTTTTAATCATAAATTTTGTTCAATTAAATTTTGAATTAAAACAAATGTAAATAGCTCTTATTGAGTTTATATATTTCTATTAAATATATTTGATACAGCAGTATAATAGGGCGAACAATGCACAGAAAATGAAATTCTCAAGTGCTGCGTTAATTTTGTCCAGAAGTGTATTTTTATATATTTTTTTTGTCGAATAATTTATATTTTTTTGATTAATCGTTAACTAAATGTAAACATATTATTTATCATAATTTATGAGCCTATATTCATAAGCTTTGTTACAGGATTATAATACTGAAACCTATTAGTTTAAGCAAATACTTGTAGCTTGATACGAGGAATATCTTCACCAACAGTAAGTTTGAAGATCTGAAAGGAACCATTCGCCAATTAATTCATGAATGGTTAATAAAATAATGATACGCAGTTAGTCAATTCTTGATATAGCAATTTTAACAAACTGTAATGACTAGAAAACAATTATTGAAATGTTCTATTTAAAAAGATCAATATTGCTAAGCCGTGTACCTGTCGGACTCTCGGGCGAGTTGCTAGGAGACGGATATCAATACGGTATCATGTGAAAGGGTACTTCGCATTGACCCCACAGTGAGACTGAGCTTTGACTCCGAGAAAATGTGCAATTCAATGGGCTGTGACTTATAAGAATGTATGTCTAACAAAAAAGGTGCATGAGAATTATCTTTCATGTTTCTGGTATACAGTTGCCTAGCCTAATATTTTATTTCAATTTTATATATTTATATAAACTTTAATGTAATTACTATATATATCACTTGAATATACAATAAGTACAAGAGAGGTCCTAAAATATACCCCGGCGGTATAAATGTAGCAATTTCACATTATAACAGACATGCTTAAGGAATTAATAGGGTCGATACATTAATATTAAGAGAACATTGAACACTAAAAATTCCACTGATAAAGGCTATAACTAGTTTGCAGGACTTTTATACTATTTTAAGTAATACGTAACTGTATGATCAATACATCATAATGATACAAATATTGGGTTGAACATATATTTATTCTAAATGTATTTTAAAATAGGTTATGGCATTTGCTAGATAACTGTTATTGAGATTAATACACTTTCTTTAAGATCAAATTAAAGAGATCTTTATTGCGTAATAAAATGTATAAAATGAAATATAAATTAGATATCAGTTTAACCCTAGTTTGGAAAGAAGTTAGTCTCGATATTATATTGAAATTCGTTTCCTCTGAGCGTGGTGTTTCCTGAATGGCAGGAAATTCGTTCAACTGTCTGAAGTTGATGGATGAGTTTCACTTAACAAACTTGTGACGTCACACGCCTACCTTCCTCGCATTGTTAATTACTTTAGTTTAACGTGATTAGATAATAGCTTAAGTTTGCAAGTGCGTGCTTTCCCAAGAGAACATAATTAGCTTCCTTGAAGAAATATATATATATATATATATATATATATATATATATATATATATATATATATTAGTAGTTATAGATATCCTTAAAAAATTACCTATACGGTTAGATAGACTATATTACCTAATGTATATATTTTTATTTTTGAAGTAATACTTCTTTGCGCCCGTTAGACACTTTGGGATGGGATGTTGGTCGAGAAACCACGTCACGCTGAAAAGTAAGAACAAATTTTTAAGAACTATCGATTAATCGATTGTTAATCGAAGAAATTACTGATAATGATAATATAGGTGTATAATATAATAATGAAGTCACGTATAATATATTGAAGATAAATATATTGAATAATATTGAAAAATGTCTTATATTTCATTTATATATCCTGTCTGTTTGTGTGCGTGAGTGGGTGTATGAGAATGGCCAAAGAAGTATAACTTCCACCGTGTGGTCCGACGCACACCCAATTTTTTTTCAACAGTTATAATTACATATGTGTAGGCTCGTATTTTTTATATATTTATCAAACGTGGTTCGGATTCCATGAAAAGCTGTAGGTCCCTTAGTTGCCCTAGCTATTGGGTTATTGATTAATGGTCCGCTCAGAGCCAAGTCAAACTCAATTAGTAACAATGACTACATTCGTTCATCTACACTCATGAAACTCATTCATGCCCCATATTCGTCTACATCTCTGCAATCGGCGTCTTAGTAATGAATAATAAACAGACATATTTTGTGATAAAATGAGACAACTAAATGTTTAACTAATATAATCTGTACTTTTTTCGACTTTTATTTTGCAATGCTTACAACATATGTTTATATATTTCCTGGAGAATCTTTCGTAGAATCCATGTTCAAATCTAACGGCATTCAACTGTAAAACATAGTTGATTCCTTTTAATAGTGAATGAGACTACAACTGTTTTCCTGGATTTACTGTAATTACCCTTAGCCTTAATAACAGTTGTACATTATTTGCTTATAAAGTTAGAAGTTCTCAGATGTTTAAGATAGTGATGTACAAAGAATGAATGGTTCATTACTTTTGAACTGCTCAACAGGTGAGTCGAATGATTCACAGAAAGCGTATTTTATAAAATGGGAGATTCAAGTATTATAATCTGACGAATGGCTGTTATCTCTGTTATGTTCACTATGTCTGGCCTCTGAACAGTCATCTCTGTAACTTACGAACGCCAGTGGCACGATGGTCAGCGTTCTGAGTTTTGGTGGGGAGGGGGGGGCGCCAATCGTTGGAGTTTATTGATGCCACTAGTTTGACCTCAGCTCCCACACGCACCCCAGGCCTAAGTCACTGACTACCAACATGGTGGGAGGCCTGGGGTGCGTGTGGGAGCTGAGGTCGCGGGGCGGACTTCGGACTTTAGTTGGACGGGAAGACCGGACGACTTATAAAAGTTTCTTCCATTGGAAGGCAGACATCACGTTACCCCTCTTTTCGGAAGAGCTACGTTACCCCTCCTATCGGAAGACTCGTGTAACAATTACTTATTACGTATAGGAAGATACGATCAGATGGGATGCATATAGCTAACCATTACACACAGGAAAACAATAGTCCTGTTACAATTACTCGTTACACAACGGAAGGGACGAACGGACGAGATAGATATAACCTAACCTAACCTAGTAACACAAGATTACACAACCAATTAACTCTTCCGTACGATTACAATAGGGAGGGTTCATTGGAAGCGATATATAAACCTGCACACACATAAGGAAAGTCCAGATTTTATTATATAAAGGTTATTGTGATAACCCAAGGAGAGATAACCAACGGATATATATTAGAGAACTTATAACAACACAATCAGTTATGTCAATTCACGAATATTGTTTAATACACAAAACATCTGTTTGTGTGTGTTATTGTGACTTTGAAGAAAACGCAGAGTGCCAGCATAAGGATACGTGCAGGACCGTTTCGGAAAGGAAATACGTCAAGAAGCTATAAGAAGAAGCTACGGCCGATTGTGAATTTGATTACGAATACATTGAGGACCCAACCAGAGATGACAACCTTCCGATGGAGTGGACAAGGGACAAGAGAGACTTGGCCGAAGATGTGGATCAGAGGGAGGGAAACACAAATCCCTCCAAAAAGATACTGTCTACAAATGATAAAGGTGAGTGGTCAAGATCAAATAACACAAGACCAGATAGACATATTAAGGGACGGGATAAACGTAATGCACCAAACGACAAACGCACCAGAACCTCTTAACAAATTAGACAGCCACTTCATAATAGCAGAGCCGGAACAGAACATACAGACGATTTACATCTACCTGACAAACACAAGTTCAAGGAAGACCAGACCAGAGATATTCAGCAAAACAATAACGACACTATTAGAGAACTACAGGCCGAACCATCTAACAATACAGACAGGGAACCAACAACAAGAAACGAGGACATACATAACAGAATGCCTAACAGATGTTATTCAAGTGCTTATAGCACGGGAGGAGGAAATAACACAAACACGGATACTGATAGAACCACCATGGCAACAGGAAGCAGAAATCATTTACGAACATGTGAGGAACAGAGTGGAAGAGGAACAGATAGAACAGATGGACATAACGATAACACCACAAGCAATACGAAGACAACCAATAACACAGCGACCTACACCTTCATCCCCCATACCAAATATATCAGAAACACCAGTTGGAAGAACTCAGACAAGAGGGCCCCGTCCTTTTTCAACTTTGACCACGGGGACCACTTCCACATCATCTTCTCGTCCACAAGCAGCAACGTCGCAAGAACAATTACCCGCATCCTTAAGTACTTTGCTGCAACAGGGGGAGGGAATGCAGAAAGCCATTCGAGCCTTCAACAGATCAGAAGTATCCATCGGTTCACTGCATATTGCATCCGTTTTGATATCCGAACTTTCCATAAAATTGGAAATTTCCAAAGAGAACTCGCAACAATAATGGAGAATTTAAAATTAACAAACCAAAATGAAACAGACGGAGAAACATATCCAGAATGTAAGCAATATATAGATCAGAAAAAAGAATTAGCTAAATCAGACTTCACGAATTGCAGAAACCATGTTATTGATATTGTTCAAAGTCAAATAGTAGAGAAACATATTACAAGTTACGAAGACTATCTCAGAAAAATAGATAACGAAACGAAAATACAACTATTAAAACAAACCGGGAACCAAATTAAAGGTATTATTCAAAATCTTATTAAATATGAAAATATATCTAGAAAAAGTCTGTTGAAAGATACATCTTATTTCCAAATAATAAATGAAAGAAAGGAAGAAGAATTCAATATTGATAACGTAGACTATCGAGACAATATATTAAGAGTAAACAAAATAGACATACCACAGTTCTTCACTGATTTCATATTAATACAACCTTTTTCCAAAGTTTTTTTCATTTAAAAGGATTTGTGTAATGGAAAAATTTAGGGCCGATTAAACTGAAATTTAAAACCGAAAAAAAATAATCGGGGAAAAATAAAATGGATTTTTTTTGATAGCTACAAGTTTTGGTTTTTTAGCCCCAAGGCCCCCCGTGGAACTTAAAAAATTTTATGGAAGGGCTACAAAAAAGACCGAAAAGACATGGGAAAAAAATGCACCAAATTTTTTTCGAAAAAATAAAGATGTGGTGGATAGTTCGGAAAGGGAAACCCTTTAAACAGGCTTTATCAAAAATTAAACAAAAAAATCCCAAGTATTAAAAGGGGGTTTTTTAAAAAGCAAACCATTTTTTTCAAAAAATGAGTTTTTAATTTGAATTCGGGGAAAAATTTTAGGGGGCCAAAGTATAAACCCCTAAATTAAAAGGAGAAGAATTCATGTTAGTATGAAAACCCAATTTAAAATACAAAAAAACCCCAGGACAAAAACAATGGGGGATTATTTTTAAAAACTTTTTAAAGATGTTTTAAAAGTGCAAAGAAAATAAAGGAATGAAAGTAATAAAAGAAAAAACAAAAGGGGAACAATTAGAATCCAACCCAGAAAAAAAATTTAAAAGTACAATAGACGTCCAAAAATAAAAAAAATACCTATTTTTGTTTATGGGCGATTTTTAAAAAAAAAAAAAAAAAAAATTTCAAAACCCCTTTTAAATATGAACTTTGCCAGGGTTTGGGAATCTTGAGATGAATTCTTCCAAAACCCACCCACCAACTGCTTTTCTACCCCTCTGCTCGACCTATTGGGTTTGGGAAACACTAATTTTCCCATGGGGAATTCCTTTTTTCCCAGGGAATATTCCAGTTAGTTTTCTTTTCATCCCTTTTCAAACATTAGAAAAAGGAAATTTTATTCTTAAAAATTTTAAAAAACTCGACGAATCTGTTTTTTTTAAGGACGCGTACCCCCTTGGGCAAACCCATTACCGGAACTAAGGGGTTGTTTGAAATGTTTGCCCCAATTAATTTTGGGGATTTTATCTTAAAAAAACCACGCCCTTAACCACAAAAGGTATTAAAAAATTTCCATACCCTGGGCTTTTACCAATAAAATTTTCCCCCAATGAAAAAAAGGGATGTATTTAGTAAGCAAAAGATCAGAGACCAGAACTTATGTTCGTATTTTTTAACGAATAAAAAAGGGAGCTTGAAGCTAAGCTGGAAAAATTCCATAAATTTCCAGGATGGGGGGATTTCATCAGCCTATGTAGAAAATAAAAAGTCTTGTTTGGGAAACAAAAAAACCCCCCTTTAGAATTTCCAAAAGATTAAAAATTTTTTTAATTTTTATTAAAGAAGAATTGTTAAATAAATTAGAGGAACTATTAAAAAACCCAATCCATTTTCCCTTTTGAAAGATTCTTTTTTAAAAGTTTAAAAATTATATCTGGGCTTTTTCGTAAATTTAAAACTCAGGATGGATGGTTTTTCTTAAAGATAAGGGAAAAAATATCTTTGCTTTCTTTCCCTTTAATCGTAATTAAAAGCATTTGGAAAAACTATTTTTTCCAGTTTATAAAAACACCCTTGTTCTCAAAAACAAAGTACCGTACCTAGAAGCCAAACTTACGGCTTTAGCATTTTCCAAAATTTCTAAATGCCTGGAAAGATGCCCCTTTTCAAATAAACCATTTTGAAAATAATTAAATTCTTTTAATACTTAATCAGGTTTTTCGTTTGTTTACAGAAAGGTTTTTTGGAAAATTTTTAAAGAGCATGGTTTAAAAATGAAAATTTTTAATTTTTTTGATTTTTCTGGCATTTAGGTGGATCCTTTTTTTTTGGTTTAAAACTCCAAAATTTTTTTGGATGCAGCTTGTTTTGGGGGTCTTCTTAGGCTGACGTAGCATTTGCTGTGGGGCAAATTTCAATTTTCTTGGTCGGGTTTTCCCTCAAAGTTTTTTAGGAGCTTTTTCCCTTAAAAAATTGAGTTTATTTCAGAAACACCTTTAGGACTTTTCAAATTATTTTTGTATTCATTAAAGAAACAATCTTGGTAGAACCTAGATTTTAAAAATTTTATTTGGACCAAAAAATTTCCAAAAATTTGGGGAAAAACCCAGCCCTTTTTATTTTTTTCTCGTTTCCCCCAAATTCGTAAACAACTTAAAAAATTTGTTGGCCCCTTCTGTTTTGTTTATTAAAATTTAGGTTGTTATTTTTAAAAAATATGAATTAAGGGGAAGAATTTTTAGTGTTTTTAAAAGGGGCTTTGGTTCTATTTTCCTAAAACAACCTTTCCCTTTTTCCCAGAAAAAAAAGGTTTTTAAAAAGCCTTATTTCCACATTTCATTATTGAAAACTTGTAAATGAATGATGGGTTTGGAAAAACTTATTTTTGTCAAAATTTTGAAATTTTTTTTAAATTAAAAAAAAGAGATCAACTTTTTTATTATAAATTCCAAAAAAGGCCACCTTAGATTTTAAAAAATATTGGATTTTTTTTTAGTCCCCTTAAGATGGAACCAAAAACCCCCAAAAAAATTAATAAAAACTCAAAAATTGGTGCAAAAAACCCGCTCAGCCCCCAAATTTTTACGTATTTTTTTAAGAAATTTTCTACCAAATTATTTTCCTCCTGGGTGCTTTTTCCCCAAATTTGGATTGACATGGGTTTAAAAGGGATTTTAAATTTCTTTTTAAGGATGGGGTTGGGGAGGGGGGGATGGGGTTTTATTGGGTTCAACGATGATGAGTAGAGAATGGAAATTGAAATTTTTAAAAGGCATTTTTAATTATTTCTTCTTTGAATGTTAATATTATTTTTTCTTTACTTTAGTTTGTATTATGTTTTACTTTTAAAAAATTTCTTTTTAAAAAAAGGGTTTTAACTTGGAAAATTAACCTTTTCCCCAATTGATAAACCAATTTTTGTACAAAAAAGTTTTTCCCCTTTTTGGTCTTCCCAAATAAAAAATTTTTTCCGGCTTTGGGGACAGTAAAGCACACAGGGTGGCATTTCCTCCGACTTTATTTGTATTTTGGGGAAATTTCAAATTTTTTTATTCTTTTATTTTTCAAAAAAGTTTTTAAAAATTCAAAAAACGTTATTTTTTATCATAGCGAATTTAATTTTATTATGCTATTCATTTCGGGTTATGTAAGCACTAAAAAGAGGCTGGAAAAAAAAAAATATAAAAGTTGGTGTTTTTTAAAATTTAACTTTCTTTGACTAAAAGGGTCATTTTGAAAAAAAACCCTCCCCAAAACCCCTGTCTTTGGCAAAAATTTTCAAATGGGGACAAAGATTTTGGGTGGGGGGGGGGGGGGGGGGTAAAAAATATGGGAATGACAGACCGGGGCAGAGACACTAATCCAAGGGGTTAAACACTACTGACAGCTAACAAAGTGCAAATCAAGTAGTTTCGGAAACCTATTGATAGGTTTAACTCAATGAAGTCAAAATTCTCTCCCAAGGAAATTTTCAGAGCTAAAGGAAAAAAAACTACTCACCAATATTGAAAACGGAAACAATCAGGGAAGGATTTTTACTACCATGATTTTTCATACCTTTTAAACCTAATTTAATTTTCTTTACCAAAAGATTTGTTCACCTTCACAAAGAAGATTCAGATATAACCCTGGGGATTTTTTGTATTTTTGCCCCGGAAACGA
This sequence comes from Stictocephala bisonia, assembly GCA_035578905.1. Lineage (NCBI taxonomy): Eukaryota > Metazoa > Arthropoda > Insecta > Hemiptera > Membracidae > Stictocephala > Stictocephala bisonia. Next base: position 37,986 of record JAQJVL010003762.1, on the reverse strand, counting down.
GGGAAAATTTAAAACTAATTGCAGTAACCAGGTTTTTAAAAATGTGTTTTATTATTTATTTTTTTTTTTGCAATTTTTAAAATTTTTTTTTCCCTTACTATTCCACTTATTGTACAAAGTAAAATTAAAAAAAAAAAAAAAAAAACCACATTATATGAAAAAAATCTTTTTGTTTTTTTTTCAAATTTTATTTAAATTTTTTTTAAAAATTTAAAAAAGGTAAAATACTTTTTAAATTATCAATTTTGAGGAGTTTATTGGCACTTTTTTTTTTTTTGGTAGGATGTTTCACTTTTTATTCATCCTTTTTAATGAATTTATAAAATTAAATATCAAGGAGCTCAAAAATTATTGGAAAAAAAGTTAACAAACCAAAATGGCGGGAAAAACTTCCCAAATGTAAGAATTTTCAAAAAAAATTTTAAAACAGTTCACGAAGGCCTGTTATGATATTTTTAAAACAAATTTAAAAAACATATTAAAGTTACAACTTTCAGGATAAGAAACATTTAAATTAAATAAAAAAAGGGAAAAAAATTAGTTTTGATTACGTTTTGGCTACAGACAAATTTAAGATAAACAAAATAGACTCCCCCCCCAATTTCTTCCGTTTTCTTTAATCAAAGCGGTTTTTAAAATAAATTTTCTATGAGGGGGGTTAAAGGAAAAAGAATGCCCAATACTTTAAACCTTAAAAACCCGCAATGTATCTGGGAAAAAGAGAAACGGTTTCCTTTTTGACCCTAAAGTTGATTTTTTTTGAAAAAATAATTTTAAAGTTTAATTAAATTTTTTTCTTAAAATATAGAAATGTTATAATTTTTTCAAATATAATTACGTTTAATTTGGAACCACGATCTCCCAAGGGGGAAATTGGTTTTTATTATAAAAACTAAAAAATGCCACTCAAGCACAGTCAGGGAAAGTAAAAACGACTAAATATGAAAATTACACAAAAAAAACCCTAACCAAATTGGGGTTAAAGGGAAAAAAAGGCCTTGCAGGTTTAACAGTATAATTTCAAAAAAAAAAAAGTTCATCAAAAAAAGGGTTTTTGGGTTTCCAAAAAGAAAACCCTAATTCAAAATAAGATGAAATTTTGTACTTTTTAGAGGCAGAAGGGTTAGCCCCAATAGAAATATCACAAAATTTTTAAGAGGGCAAAATTCATGTAATTTTAGGAAACAATAGACAACTTTTAAAACAAAATCAAAAAACCGGAAAAAACAAAGTGTTATTTCAAAAAACATTTTGGTAAAAGATTATTCAAAGTTGCGAAGGGAAAATGAAAAATAAAGTTACCAAGAACTAAAAAAAAAAACAATTCATAAATACAACAGCCAAAAAAAGTGAAAAAACAAAAACATTAGAGAAATCCCCAACTAAAAAAAACTCAATTAAAAAGAAAGAAATTTGTCCTGCAGAAAGAAAAAAATTTTTAAAAGAGGTAAATACAAATTGAAAATTTAGTTTGTAAATGAAAAGGTGTTACAAGGTAGAAAGAAAATTAAAAAATAAATAAAAAAAAATAAAAGTAAAATTTTAAAAATTTAGTAACCCCTGTAAATTAATAATTTCCCCCAAAAACCCTATAAAAAATGGCGGGTGGCCCTTGGGGGAACCACAAACCAAAGGAATGGAAGGAGGGGTTCCCACCCATTGGGGGGCTCTGGGTTTGGGAGGAAACTTCCTATCCGGTTTTTGAAAATTAAGAGTTTGAAAAACTCCCCATATGTTTTTCCAAAAAGATTTCCGAATGAATGAAAGTTTAAACTTTTGCAAAAGATTTTTAATGGTTTTAATGTTTCCCCTTAAAAAAGAGAATCATTCCAACATTTTCCAAAGGAAAAAAAAATAAAAAAAATTTTAGGGGTTAAAAACTTTCAAAATTTTAAATAAGGATTTTTTTGCGTAATAAAAGGAAAAGTCATTTTTCGTTCTTGACTGGCTTTTCGGGATTATGGTTTCCAAAAAAAAACCTTTGGGGTTTTTTAGATGGGGTTTTAAATTATCCAAGCGAACTTGGGTGGCCCAAATGGAAAATTCTTTTTATCTCCCTTATTTTTTTGGGGCTAACATTTAAAAGTAGGGCAGCCTTTTCCTGGATTGATTTTCCTTTTAAATTAAAAATTTTCTTTTGGAAAATTCCTTTGTATATATGAAATTTAAGAAAATGTGGTTTGTCTTTTGTTTTCTTTTTATATTGTTGTTCTCTTATCTTTTTGTTTTTTTAAAATTCTTTATTTTTATTTGGAAAAAATAAAATCTTAAAACAATTTTTCTGAAATTTTCTAAATTTTGTTTTTGAAATATTTTAAGGTTCCCGGGTTTTTAAACAATTTTTTTTTTGTTTCTTTTATTTTTGAGTGTTTCTAACGAAAGGGGCTTACAGAAGAACAAAAAAACATTTTTTGAATTCGTAAAGTTGAAGCATTTTTTTTTCTATCATAATTTTTTAAGGGAATGTTTTGTTGTTTTTTTTTTTTGTTAATTTTAAATTCCCATTATTTTCGATTCTTTTGGATATTTAATTTTGGGGAAAGTTGGTTTCCCAAAAGGGAAAATAAAAAGATGGTTTCTTTTTGGAAAAGGTTTTTTTCCCCCTCCCCTTTTCAGAAAAGACGGAGTTAAGTTTTAAAAATTTTGAAAGGGGTACATTTTAACCATTAAAAGGGTTTAAAAGTTGTTTTTTGTTGCTGTTTTAATTTATTTTATTTTGCGAGATTATTTTTTGAAAAAAATTTTGTTTCATGAGCGGGTTTGGGACACAGTAAAACTTTGTACGGCTCTTCCCGGGGTCTGTGTGCGGGGCCCCGAAGGCCGAGCTGCGCGGCGATGTTCGTCTTGACCTACCGCAGGGGGGGGCGCCGCGTCTGCCACGAGTGGCAGGGGTTCAAAGCTGTCCAGCGCGGCGACGAAAAAGGGCAGTTCAGTTTTAGACGCGAGTGAGAAAGGTGATTTTTTGAAGTACGTATCGCCCCTAAAAGGGTTTTACAATTAAGGTTTGGGGGAAAACGTTGATCTTTTTTTTTGTGAAAACGCCCAAACATACTTTCTGGATTAGTGGATAAATTTAATATTGAAGGAAAGAAATTTTTTAAATAACGTAGACCTTTTGACGAAAAATTTTTGTATTTTTTTGTTATCAAGTTAAAGAAATGAAAGAATTAAAGAATACTTTTTAGTTTTGATTATCGAGTAGAAATTTTTTGTTTTCATTTATTTTTGTTTTTAATTTTGCTGTACTTTTTAATTGCACTTTTAATTTTTAAAATAATAATAATCAAGAATCCAATTTATTTGAAAGTTAAAAAGTAATATTTTTATGTACGTTGGTGTTTTGGGGCTGCCTGCACTTCCTGCTTGGTTGACCATTTCACACAATTGGATGCATATGTTTTGTGTTTAATGGTGTATGTTTGGTGACAGTTTTCATAGTTTTTTTTAGAGATTTTAGGGGTTGTTAAGTAGTTGTAAAAGATAATCTGTTCCCTGCTTGTTTTAACCCACCTTGTAGAGTTCCCAATTTCCCTTGCGACGAAATCGGGACACAAATTCTTGCCGCGCCCGTGGGTTCCTAAATCCTTCCCGACGCTCGGGATACGATTCCTTGCGCGACCGTCGGGTTTCCTGAATCCTTGCCGATGCCAGGGGGGGATCCGTTCCTTCCCGAGACCGTCGGGTTTCCCTGAATCCTTCCCAAAAGACAGTGGGATAGTTTTTTTCCGACGCCGTCGGGATTTCCCCTGATCCTTGGCCCGGACCGAAAGGTGGGGATCCCGTTCCCTTGCCGACGACCGTCGGGATCCCCTTTTCTTGCCGACGACCATGGGTTTATAAGTAATTTCATAAAAATAAAAACCACGTCCACCCGCGATGATGAGTCTTACAGTTAGGCTGAAGGTTGGAATTTTTTTCCCTGACCACTAAAAAGAGTGGATGGATCGTTTTATTCGGCTATTTTAAAGAATTTAGTTTTTTTTAACTGAAAATTTACATTTAATTTTATTTAACAAATCTGAACTTTGCTTAAAGGGGCCCTGGAGTGCGGGTTTTATAGGGGAACATTTAGGAAAAATGTAAATGTAACAAATTTTAATCGGGCGACAAAAATTTTTTTGCTTACGCCCCGAATTAAACGTTACATTTTGGCCCCCGAAAAGGGAACTCATTTTTTTTGGTCTTTTCCCCTTCACGAATTTTTGGGGCAGTGAACTTCGAATTATCTTGAATCTTTTCATGTAAAAAGTGCCCCTTTAAAGTTGGAGCCATGTACCCTTGAAGTTTTGGGTTTTAAGAGTTTTGGTCCTTTTCACTTGTATAAAAAATGAAGGTTATGGAATGACCCCAAAAAACCCAAAAAAGTTATGTCAAGCCAAAACGAAAATAACTGATCTCGGAGGTCAAAACCACTCCAATAACGTACCTTCTTACAGGTCCATCAAAGGTTAGATTTCGGATATCCCCCCCCCTGAAATCCCACCCCCCCCAAAAATTTTTCGCTTTATTCAGTCACCTTTTTCTGGTATTCGTGTTGCGGGATTTATGGCTAAATAAATTAAATTTAAACAAAACGAAATGAAAAATTTTAAATCTGAAAATGTTTTGGGCGTGTAGTCGGAAAGTTTTTAGAGATTTTTCGAAAGGCTTTGGAAAAATGAAACCTTGATGAAGTGGACGAGTTTCTACATAAACGAAAAAAAAAGAATTTCCTTTATTGTGGAAACAACCAAATTGGCACACCCACAACTTTTTTTGCTTCCTAAAAAAAATGAACAGGAAAGTGTGAGAGAGTTTTTGGGCCCTTCCGTTTGACATAAAATTTTTAGAGACGTTCACGAGTTCTGTCTCATTAGTGAAAAAAATTCGACAAAAAAAAAAACCAAGCCCAATCTACAGTTTTAACTAAAAAATTTAAAATCAGCCCGAGGAAAACCCAAACAATGAGTATCCGGTGTTGAGGAGTTTTCTCGTGGACAAAAATCATGGGTGGCAAGTAAAACCCCCTACTGGAGTGGGAAAGTTATGAATCAAGTTGAAAAGGGAAACTCAGATTTGAGGTCCCAGAGACCCGTGTCTTTTTTTGGAACGTTTTTAAAGAGTAATTGGGCTTATGAAATGAACTGAAGCTTTATTAAAACCTCCCGAACTGTTTAAAGGCCAAGAATTATTGGTTCGTTAATGGGTTTTGTTGGAATTTTGTGTGATTTTATTAAAGATTTAAAGAATTTTTTCCTTCCTCCTGATTATAGAAGGACTTAGATGAAGGATATTTTACGAACGCAAGGGAGCGGGAAACCCATTCCAAAATTTTTGTTGTAGCATGAATAGCTTATGCGTCGTAAAGGAAACTTTTCAAAAACTGACCTTCTAAATCGTTTGTATAAAAAATATGGGGCCCTGAGTACAAATAAAATTAGGAGATCAGTTTCAGAGTTTTTAGTGAATCATGAAACTTCCGGGGTTTGGGAAAATCAAAAGAGAGAAGAAAAATTATCGCCCTCCTCCCCCCCCGCCCAGCGTCTTCCAGAGGCTGAATTTTTTTGAGAAAAGCCCTCAACGATCGGTCAATGTACCCGAAATTGGTAATGTAGAGCACGTCCGCCCTATAATTGAATCCTCAATTTCAAAAAAGAGAAATGGACCCCAAGTAACGGGGAACTTTCATTCATTCAAAAACCTCCCCACAAAAAAATTCACGAAATTTGAAATATAATTTAATAAGCCACTTGAAGACAATAACGTCCTACATGCTGGAACTGTGAAAAGATTGGACATCGATTTTTTCCAGAGCCAGAGGAAAGGGGGTACTCTGCGTCTCGAAACAACAACAAAGAACGTAAAACTCCCGCAAAATGCAAGAAGGGTAAATTTAATAAGATTTTATAATAGTAACTTTTGTTGTGGGGTTCCCCATCTTGACTCTAGCCCTTTTTTCGATGTATTTATAGAGGAAAGATTTTTAAAAGCACTTTTAGACACGGGTTCAATGATCCCCTCATTGGAGACGAAATTACGTCCTCTGGGGAGAAAATGGTTTTTAGTAGTAAAACCATTAAAAGTGCAAGTAAAACATGGTATGGAAATGATAGAATCGGGAAGCTTATGATTTCCCAATGTAAAATCAACGAGGGTGTATTAAAACTAAGGCTTTTGAGTGACAGGTCTAAAGCCAAAGGGTTAATTGGCATGATTTAATTTTTCCCCTAGGGAATGTTTTTTGAATTATGTCCGACACGGAGGGAAAAAAATGTAAAGATTCCAATGATAAAATCTACGATTTAGTGGTATTAGTGAACTATCCGATACTGAGCAAAAAATTTTAAAAGAATTTTCTCGACAAGGAATTACCCAATTTTAAAACTATGTAAAAGGAGTGACTGATATATTTACCAAAAGATAAGTTTGGCCAGGCCATCCCCTAAGCAACGATTTTCCCACAGAAATCCTTTAAAGCAAAATATTGACGAAGAAGTTGCAAGTGCTTGCAGAAAAAGTGTTTTTGAGAAATCAAATAGTCCTTGGCCCACCCCCGGGTTTTGTTTGGTAAAGAACCCTGGGCAGGTTGATGTTGTATAGCCCTTAGAAAGGTTAATAAATTACGATCCAGATGCTTACCCTTACCCCAAGTTAATCCCATCTTGAAAAAACTGCGTGAAGCAAGTCTCGTACTTGATCTCAAAAATGGTTACTGGCAAGTAAATTTGGGAAAGAAGACGGCCCCTCAGGGTTTTTACCGTCCTGGGAGGGGTTTTTTCTTTTCGTGTAATGCCTTTTGGTTCATCGGGCCCCACTTTTCAGGGGTTATAGCACCATAATTGGACCAGTTTTGAACCTAACACTTTGTTTTTGGATAAAATTATGGTAGTATCAAAGACGTTCGACAAAATTTAGTTTTACTGAGAAAGGTTTTTGAACTCTGAGAGCAGCTGGTCTATACTTAAGCCGACATTTCCCTTTTGCAAAGCTGAATTAAAATATTTTGGGCCCCACGTGAAAAAAAGATGGTTCCAGATGATAACGAAAAGGGTTTTAAGCAATCCAAAAATTTCCCCTCTCCGAAGAATGTCCGAGGGTACGTAGTTTTTTGGGTCTTCCCTCAGGGTACAGCGATTTGCCCCAAAATTTTGCAATTTATCGGCACCACTAACGAATTCTTAAAAAGGGATAAAAAGTTTCATGGAACGAAGTGCTGGAAAGCTTTTTATCCTTAAAAGAAATTAAATCGTTTATTTCGAAACCCCCAAAGGGGACAAAATAAAAAAAAAAGGGATTTTGGTGGTACGTACAGTTTAAAGGTAATACATCGTTTTGGTGCAAAAAAAAACCTCGTTAAATGTCAGCAAGCTATTTGGCACCCTTTTGAAAAAAATCCGTTTTTTTCAAAAAGAACCCAAGCGCCGTCCTTAGTTTTTTTTTTGCGGTAAATTTCATCGTGGGTTGGCGGCATGACAACATCATCTGTTTTGTGACTTCTGTTGTTTTTTTGTTTTATTTCAGAGGTTAACTTTGGTGGATTTTTTATTTTTTCATTACAGAGTGGATAGTAATAACACTGAGTGGATTATTGCATTATTTATTTAGTTTTTTTAAGGTTCCTAAGCCTGTGAAAGTAGTTCTGATGAAAAACCCTAACCCAAAGCGTAGGCGTGGAGTTCGCACGAAGGAAAAATACAAACGGAACATTTTCGGAAGCTGGGTTAAAGGACTCCCGTACATTCGTACAAAGGTAAAGAAATTCCCAGCAAAGCCCCGCCGAATGATGTAAATGTAAGTGTAATTTGAAATGTTATTTGAAACTTACGGAGAAATAAAACGAAATATGGGAAACATTTTATCTTTTGAAAATAAAAACACCCAAGACACTACCTCAAGCTTTAGTGGGGGTTTCCCATTAAAGTAGCCAAAAACCGAAGGAAAAAATAATCCCTAAAAATTTTTTTGAGAAAGCTCAAAAAAACCCCCGCCTAATGTAAATTATGAGCAAGTCAAGAAAACCCCGCCTAATGAAATGATGGCAAGTCAAGAAAACCCTGGCGTGCCTAATGATGACTTCCCTAACAGAAAACCCCTTTCATACAAGTATAACTTGAAAAAAAAGGGTTTTTTCCTTACTCAATTTTTGTAGAGGTGTTTTTTGAAAGTGTTTGGAATTTCTGAAAATGAATCAAAAGGATAAATAAATGTTCTGCCCTTCAAAAAACCCCTTTAGATTAGGGAAATCTAGAGTGGGAACCCCTTTCCAGTAAATTTATGGTGAGAAACGCAGCCATTGAAAAAATTTGATGTAAAGGAAACCATTTGGGGAAACCTAAAAAAAATTTTTTGACGTGGCTTGAGTTTCAAAAATGCATGCAATGTTTATCTTAGCAACCCTGATCTAAAAAATAAAGTAAAATTAGTTTCTAAACAAATCTTTAAAGAGAACTTTGCCCACAGTTTCGGAAAACCACGTTGATGTGTGTTCAACTTGCGAAAGACTGTGGCCCAAATGAAAGACAAGGGTTTGAGTGAAACGCTAAAGAATTTAGTGCTGAGAAAATGATACATTCAAGGCGAGAAAAAAAAATTTTTTTCAAAGCTTTTGGGTGAGGCAAGCAAGAACAAAGACGAAACCGGGGCCCCTAGCCTTTTTGACTTTATGCAAAAAATTTCCTTTTCCCACATACCCGTTCAGGGGTTTTTTATATGAGGCAGTCTGGGTTAAAGTGTTTTCGTTTAACCCATTTGAAGACTTATTTTCGAAACTATATTTTTTCATGAGGGGAAGCAAAACAATGGCCCCGACGAAGTTGCTCAATGATCTGACTATTTCAATGAATTCCAGTTAATGTAAGCATCTAAAATTTTTTTTTGATGGGGGCCTTCGGCCAAAACAATAATCATACAGTTGTGTGTTTTTTTCTAAAAACCCCTGTGACCAGGTCCGTTTGAAAAAATAACTCACAAATTTCCAGTACGTGGCCCCCTTTTCCCCCTGTGACAGAGTTTTGGAAACATAAAGCGTCTCTTGGGAAAAAGGACAGGATTTTTATCCTGATGGTATGCAGAGCTCATGCTAAAAGCTAGTAAGTCTGGCGATTTACTGTATACCCCCTTACTTCAGACGATGTTCTCAGTTTCAAAAATTGGTGGCCCAAATCATATAAAAAAATGACAAATTCGGATGAAATCGGCGGAATGTATCCAAAAAAAATAAGGAGGCATTCAAAGGTCCAAGTACAAGCAGTTTCTCTCAACAAGGTACTCCGGGGGAAAAATCTTTTTAAGCGAATTCATTTGGGGGAATAACAACATCTACCTTTACTTTGCTAAAAACTGCCTCCCCCCGGAACCCCGCCCCGGGCTTCCTTGGTGAAGGTATGTTTACTTTTTTCCAAATTTTAAAAGTTTTTATTTATTTTTCTTTTAGTAAACATTGATGTGGGTATATATTTTTTTTAATTTATCGGGTTTTGCACAGTGAGATTTTTGGTTTTGGGCCCCTCAACAAAAAAAGATAGAGGATCTCAAAAAGTTAATGGAAAAACAAGTTGGGTATGAAGCCTTCTATGTAATATAATCCAAAGGCCTACAAATGACAAGGAGTTGCCCGAAAACTTGCCGAAGCTGAATAAGTCAAGTGAAAAAAAGGGCCCGATCTTTTTTTATGACAACTTGGCGTTTAGTCTACTTGTAATTTTCGCTTTGGGCCTTTAAAAAAACACTTTTTTATACTAAAGTGTGTCTGTTACTTACCTTAGATACCAAAAAAAGGTCAAAATTAATGGTTTTAATTAATTTTAATAATAAAATTTTAACAAATTTTTTTTGCACACTTATTAAATTTCGAACAACCTAAGTGAATTTTTCAAAAATTATAACTAAAAAATTTTTTTTTAAATTAAAAAAAAATAGGGGATATCAATAGCATGTTTGTGATTGTAACAAAATATTTGAAGGAAAACTAGACCTATACCTAAACTGCAAAAAAAGTTTTTTTTTTTTTTTCCGAAGTTAAAAAAGCGCACTTAGGTGGTTTCTGAAATAAACGGTTCATTTTCTCAACATAATTGATTCCGATTTTAAAGAAACATTTACTCTACAAGTGGATGCCTCGAACAATGGATTGGGAGCGCCTTTAAACACAGCAGTAATGGTCGTGAAAAAGTCATTGCCTATGCTAGTCGACTTTTTCTCAAGCTGAAGTAAAATACCAGTCAATGAAAAAGAGTGCCTTGCCTTTGTGTGGGCAGTAAAAAAAAATTTTGACCTTATTTAGAGGCTTACCTTTTTAGCGATAACCGACACCAGGGTTTAAAGTGGTTAATGAATTTGGAGAAACCGTTGGGGGCGCTTAGCGCGTTGGGTCCCCTTGGTCCAACAGCCAAAAATTTAGATACAGTACCGAAAAGGGGCATTGAATCGTCGCAGACGCCTTCCGATTTCCTCTGCAGTCTGTGCGAAATTTTTTGTAGTGATGAAATCACACACCCTCTTAATACAATAGTGCTATTGTGATTAAAGAGAGAAAAAAGACAACCTACCCTATTATTTGAGAATGAAAAAACAAGAAAAAACCTCGTTTTCATGGTGGAAAAAGAAAAATTTGATCAAGTCCAGAAAAACCCCCGATAAATATGCAGAGTTTTTTATGAAACAATCAACTTTACCCGGGTTATAGGAAGTAAAAATGGATCGAACTGATCCCACAAATGTTAGTAAGTTTGCGTCCTGAAGAAATTTGTTTAAAGGCATGAAAGAAAACACGATCTTCCTTAGCTGGGGATTTGGGAATAAATAAAACTTTAACGAATAGCTAAACCCCTATTTTGCCGGTTGGCGACGAGGTACGAAAATAGTACGAGAGTGCGTAAGTGTCAGAAAACAAAACCCCCGGGAGAAAAGCCCTGAGGAAAAATGTTTTTAGAAGGCCGCAAGGGCCTGGCATGTGTTACAACAGACATAATTGGTCCCCTTCCCCCGGTCCAAAAAGGGAACCGATTTGTTCTAGTTAGAGGATAACTTTTTAAAATGGGGGGGAGTTTTTGCCTTTAAAAATGCAATGCCAGTCTGTAATACGAACCTTCTCCCAAAAGATATTGTGAATACGGAGCCCCAGAAGTAGTGATAAAAAGTAACGGAACTAGTATACTTCGAAAATTTTTTCACAAATTACTAATGACTGGGCTCAAAACCAAATTTACGGTCCCTATGCCCGCAAAAAAAACCCAACTGAAAGATAAACAAAATTATTAAGACAATGTAAATCAATTTGTGGGAACGATACCCAAATTGGGACTTATACCTAAATGAGTTCAGATTTTCAATGAAATCAGCGGTTATGACTCAACCCGATATTCTCCAGCTATGCTAATTTTTTGGCCAGGTTGAAACTACCCAAATGCATGCAAGGAACTAATTAGTGTAGAAAATCAGATCAACCTAAGTCCTTTTCAAACATTCACGAACAGCGATCATTAAGTTGGTTTCGAGAAAGGGAAAAACCAAACCCCTCAAAGCCTATGAGAGGGAAAGGGGAAAAAATTACAACTCGAGAAGGGGAAACGACCTACAATTTGGGGCAAAAGGTACTGCGGAGAACATGTCCTGTCTCGGGCCCCGAACACGTAACCCGCAAAGACTTATAAATTTTAGGGTCCCTTTCGATCCCCAAAACCCTCTTGGGAAAATCTTTTTGAGCTATTTGGCGAAAATGGGAAAAGTGCTGGTGTTTCCCACGTAAAAAAATTTAAAAGTTATTATAAATCAAAGTAAAAAATTTTAAATTAAAGTTACAACTTGAATCAAATATTTCGGCCCTAAACTTCGACTGTCGTCTCCTTTTCCCTCACCCATGTCCTAACCTTATTTAGTTTCCCCTATGTACAAAATTGCATGAGCTTGAGATGTGTTTGTGTTTTGGTTTTAGGGCTTTCCCGAAAGGGGTAGTGTTATACGTGAATTACGGAAATGGAAGTTCAAACAAATGTAGGTCAACCGGGTGGGCAGAAAAAAGTGACCCAAGTGTCATGTTTATTTGAAGATGGTAGAGAAGGAAGTTTGTGCAACCGACTCCCCAAAGGTTTTTTTAAAGGATTCCTTTTTTTTTTTCCGACGCAGGAAATGGAAGGGGTGACCCGTGTGAGCAAAAGTTTTGCTAAAAGACCCCCTTTTGAATTGGTTTAATTGTGTTCCGCTTCACCTCCCAAGCAGAATCATTGGGGTTTGATCTCGTAGGCCCAATTGAGGAAAAAATCCCCGTCGTATGACTCGTTAAATTTCCCCTAAGAGACAACTATTACCCCCAATTATGCGTTAAAAAAGGAGGCAATGATCAAAGGGGTGATTTCAGATCTGAAGCGTGGCATCTTAAGCACTAGAGTCTGGTAAAACAACCCTTAGCAATAAGTGTTTTTGGGGTTTAAAAATCCTATTTTGCCGATACATTTTGAGAGGCTCCCAAGTAACGGACGACCTTCTCCCTTTTCTCCAACTTATTTCGTATCTATGGCTAACATCCTTGAAAAGGAATATGGGACCCGCCTTACAACCAAAGGAGTTTAACCCTTGTTCTCCTTTCTCACCTTCTGAAGGGGTTATGGCTGCGGTGAAAAAGAAAATTGGGATAAAGTATTAACGACTTGTGACTACTACATGGAGCGAATTTTGAATTTGACCTCAGCCTTCAGGAACCGTCGCCCGCATATCCCTTTTTGAGAAGGTGTGTCTTCTCCTTGGGTTTTTTCTTGTCATGACAGTTCCGAAGATTGGCTTGTAAATAAAACAAAAGAAATGGAAAAAAAAAAGGACCAAACGAGTTCACCCAAAAGTCTCCGTCTCCCGGCTTCTTCTCCGGAAGGTGCCTGGTGTGGTGCGGGTGGCCTAGGCTCCCAAAGAAGACCTTCTCCAGGCGCGGGGGGGTAAACAAACTCGCTGAAAGTGGTGTTTCCGACCAGGTCCGTCTTCATCAAAGAGAGCGAGAGGCAATTTACCCGAAGAACTAAAAAGGGAAAATTCATTTTCCAGATGGGAAGTGGAGAAGGGTTCCAGAGCGACTTTTTCGTCAGTAGCAAAATTGGTAAAAAGAGAGAAAAAAAAGAAAAGATTTGTTTTAGTTGATAATTTTTTTTTTGTTCCAGAAGAAAGTTTTCTAATTCCTATTATTTTCTTGTACAGTCTAGTTTTGTTTTGAATAAAAAAAAGAGTTTTACGTCAATTTTAAATTGTTCTTACAAGGGGAAAAATAAAAAATGGTTCCTTTTAAAAAAAAAAAAAAAAGTGTTTTTTTTTTTCCTTTTAATCCCCAAACAGGAGGGGGTATACGTGTTAAAATGTAAGTGGTACTTTTAACACATTACAAGGTTAAGTTGATTTTTGTTGCTGTCTTAATTTATTTTATTTTTTACGGACTTATTATTTGAAAAAAATTTAGTTTATGAGACGGGTTTGGACACAGTAGAAAATTTGTAAAAGGTATTCCGGGATCTGTGTGCGCCGGCCCGACTGGCCGAGCATGCGCGGGGTGTTCGTCTTGACTACGCCGAGGAGGGGGGGGCGCGCTGCGCACGGTGGCAGGGGGTTTTAAGCTGTCCGCGCGGGCGAGAAGGCAAATTTAGTTTTAGACGCGATGTGAAAAGGGGATTTTTGTTGAAGATTCGTATCGCCCCCCACAAGACTCTACAATTAGGGAGGGGTCAAAGATTTGATCTTCTTGTCTTTGTGCAACGACCAAAATACTTTCTGGATTGTGGACTAAATTTAATAATTGAAGGAAAGTAATTTGTTAATAAATGTAGCCTTTTGACGAATAATTTTTTTTATTTCTTTTGTTTTCAAGTTCAAGAAATTGAAGAATTGAAGAAAACTTTTTAGTTTTGATTTACTCGAGTAGAAAAGTTTTTTTTTCATTTATTTTTGCTTTTAAATTTTTCTGAATACTTTTTAATTGCACTTTAAATTTAAAAATCCCAAAATTTTTCAAGAATCCAAATTTTTTTGAAAATTGAAAAAGTAATTTTTTATGTACGTTGGTGTTGGGTGCCCGCACATTTGCTTGGCTTGACCATTTACAAAATTGGATGCATACTGTTTTTGTCTATACTGGTGTATGTTTGGTGACAGTTTTCATAGTTTTTTTTAGAGATTTTTTTGGGGGTTTTATAAGTAGTTGTATAAAATAATCTGCTTCCCCGCTTGTATTAACCCCCTTGTAGAGTTCACCAATTCCTTTCCGACGGGGAATCGGGCACGAATCCTTGCCGACGACCGTCGGGGTTCCTGAAAAAAAAAAAAAAAAAAACCTTGCCCCGACGCAGTCGGGATTTCCGATTCCTTGCCGACGACCGTGGGATTCCTGAATCCTTTCCGATGACGTCGGGGTACCCATTTTCCCTTGGGGGGCCGGGGGCCGACCCCCTCGGGGGTTCGATCCTTGGGGCCGGGGCCGAACCCAGCAGGGGTGATTTTAAAACCGGGGAAACCTTGCCCCGGACGTCGGGGGTTCCTTGGAAAATTTCCCTTGCCGAGACGTCGGGATCCGATTCCTTTCCGACGACCCGGGGGCCCCCGGGAACCTATTCCTTTCCGAGACCTCGGATAATAAGTAATTTCTAATAAAAATAACCACGTCATCCCACGTGATGGTCTTACGCTTAGGCTGAAGAGTTGGAAAATTGTTTTCCTAATCACTGAGAGGGATGGATCTTTTTTTCGGATAGTTAAAAAATTTTAGAATTCTTTAAACTGAACAATTTACATTTAATTTTATTTAACGAATTGACTTTGCTTAAGGGCCCGGAGTCGCTGAGTTAAAAGGGGGAACATTTGAGAAAATTTAAATGTAACTTATTTAAAAGGCGACAAAAATTTTTTTGCTTACGCCCCGAATTAAAGTTCATTTGCGGGAATTTTTTTTGGGGTTTTTTTTGGGACAAAAAATTTTTGTGGCAAAATTTAAAAAATCCCGTTTTCTTAACTTTTTCATTTTTTTGGTTAGAAAGTGACCCTTTGTTTTGGGGTCTTGTATTGGTTTGAGTTAGTTTTTTAGTTTCCCCTTTTCCCCTTGTTTAAATTTGAAAGATTTTTTGCCCCGTTCCAGGGGGAACAAACCGTTTGTGTTTTTTTCCCCCCGGCATAACTTGAAAAACTCGGGAGGTCAATTAACTCGTTTTTGTTTTGGTTCCCTTTTTTTTGTTAGTTTTCGGGATTCTTAATTTTTTTATTTTTTTAAATTTTTGGGGTTTCTTTCTTAACTTTTTTGAGGATTTATCGTTTTTAGGGTGGATTTAATGGCTGAAAAAATTTTTAAAAAATTTTTTTTTTTTAACACCCCCCAAATGAGGTTTTTTAATCTTTAAAATATTTACAGTAGCAAAATACGGAAGGGGTTTTGTTTTTTTCCCGACCCCAACTTGGAACCCGTTTTTACCCTTTTAATTTTAAGGTTGGGGCCCCGTATTTTAAAAAACAGCAGGAAAAAAGTTTCCTTTTTATTTAAAACCCCTTCCCCCCCCCCCCAACGTTTTGGGGCCTAAAAAATTGAACCGAAAAGGGTTTTGGAGAAAATTTTTTGTAAAATTTTAAAAATTTTTTGAAACGTTTTTAAAAAGTGAAAAATTTTGTTGGGGAAAACTCAAAAACCAAAAAACGAATATCAAAAATTTTTTTACTAAAAAAAGGTTTTTAAATTTTCCCTTAGACAAAAACAATTTTTATATTGAAATTTTTTTGAAATTTTTCTTCGTTTAAAATAAAAAGTTTTAAGGAAAAACTTGGGAACGGAAGGTTACAAATAGTTAGAAATTTTGGTTGGTTTGAGGGTAAAAGGAGATGTTGCATTTGACCTAAACAAAACTTTGAAGCTTATGAATCGAAAATTGGGTTTTTTTTTAAAAAAAACCTTTAAAGGAACTTTTTAAAGGCGCAAAAAATGGTGGTTTGGTAGTTGAAATTTTTGGGGTTAATTTTTTATGCCTTTTTGGGGAATTTTTTCTTGGTATAAGAAATTTTTAAAGAAAAATTTAAGAAGCAGAGACAGACCTTTTAAAATTTTGATTTTGCCCCAAAAGCTTTGGTGTAAGAAAACTTTTTTAAAAATAATTTAAGTTTAAGGGAAGACTGAGTAAACTTAAACAAATTTTTTAAAAAAACTGTTAGGTTTTGGGGTTTTTTTTGAAGCAAAATTTGGGAGCACAAATAAAAAAAAAAATTTCGGGGGGACCCTTTTTTAGGAAAAAGGGGCCTTTCAAACGCTTTTTTCTTTTTTAAAAACCCCTCTTCGGATTCGGGGGAATGTTCCGGAAGCTAATTTTTTTTGGAAAAAAACTCTTAGAATTATTTTAAAAAAGACATGGAAATTTTTTTGAACTAAAAAATTTCATTCATTTAACACTTACAACCCTTTAAGGGAATTTTTGAAAATAGATTATTTAAAAGCATGAAAAGAAAATTAACGCCTACTCCCTTTGGGAAAACTGAAAAGGAATTTGACAAATCCATTCTTTTCCAAGAAAGAAACAAAAAGAAAAATTTTTTTTTCCTCCCCGCCACCAAAAAAATTTTAAATCCCCAAAATTTGGGGGAATGGGGTTTTAATAAAGTTTTTAAATTTGTATTTTGTTTTTTGAGGAAAATTTCCCCATTTTGAAAAAAATTCCTTGACCTTTTTTTGATTTTTAATTTTTGAAAAAAAATTTTTTTTTTTTTTTTTAGAACGTTTCAATTCCTAATTTTGGAAACCGAAATTTTTTTCGTTTTAAAATTTTTTTAAGACATGGTTGTAATAACATTAAAGTCATAAACTTTTTTTGGACGTTTTTTTAAGTCAGGAAAATTTATATTAAGAAAAAAAATTCAACAAAAAGGAATAAATTAGTCTTTGAACAAATTTGGGGAAAGGTTAACAAAGAAGGGGGCCAAAAAATTATTTTTCCCTTTATAATGTTTTTTAAAATTTTAAAAAAAAGGGAAAATTTTTTTTTGTTAAATTTTCCAAAATTTGATTTTTTTTTTAGTAAAAATATTATAAAAAAAAAAAACTTAAAAAAATTTTTTCCACAAGGAATTACCCAAAAGTTTTAGAAAAAAGCTGATTTATTGTTACCCAAAGGGTTTTTTGTTTTGAAGGCAGGCCATTTTAAAAAACAAAGAAAAAAAATCCTTTCAGAAGTAAAAAGAAAGATCTCCAAAAATTTTTAAAACTGTCCACCCCTTTTTCTGGACCCTTTTGGGGGGGAGGTTTTTAGTTTTTTGTTGGTTTTGGGTTTTTAAGGAATTTAAAAAAATTTTCTTAAAGGTTAAAAAAAAAACTGGTGAAAAAGGGGTAAAAAGTCCAAAAATTGGTTTTAATTAAAACCCCCCATTTTGTTTTGGGGATTTTTTTCAGTTTTGGAAAGGGGTTTTTGGGTTTTTGGTGGGTTTTAGGGGTTTTTAACTTTGGGAAAATTTGGTTTTTTTGTTCAGATACTTTTTGGGTTGGTTAGTTTTTTTTTTTAAAAAAAAAGGTTTTTTGAAAACAATTGGGAAACATTGGTTTCTTAACCAAACCAAATTTTTTTTTGTTTACTGTTTTTGGCCCTAGGAAAAGGGATGGTTTCCAAAAATATTTTGGGAAAAAATTTTTTTTTTTAAATTTTTTGAGGGGTTGTTTTTGGGGTTTCCAAGGTAAAATTTTTTTTTTAAATTTTTTGGAATAAAGAAACTTTTAAGAAGGGAAAAATTATGGGGAAAAATTGAAAAAAAATTTTTATTTTAAAAAAATTGGGGGGGTTTATTTTTTAAAAAAAAATTTAAAATGGATTTTTTGGGTTAGTTTTCAGTTTTTTTTCTTTAAATAATTTTTAAACCCCAAAAATTTCCCTTTCGGAAAAAAACTTTTTTAAAATTTTTAAATTTAAAAGAGCGGGCACGTTTTTTGGGTTTTGTGGGTTTTGGTTAAAAACCTTTTTTTTTTTTTGTGGGTTTTATTGGGTTAAATTTTATTTTTTTGTTAATTCTTTGGTTTTTTAAAAATTTTATATTATTTAATTTTTTAGTTTTTGGTTTTTAAATTTCCAAAATTTAATTTTTTGGGCTGGTAGGTTTTTAAAGAAAAAAAAAGAAATTTTGGGGTGGGTTTTTTTAAAAACTTTTTATTTTATTGGTCGAAAAATTTTTGCGGGGGGGGAAATGAAATTAATGTTTTTTAAATTGTTTTTTTTTTTTAAATTTTTTTTTTTTTTTTCGCAAACCCCTGGGGGGGGGAACATTTTTTTTTTTTGTAAAAACACAAAACCCTTTTTTAAATTTTTTAATATTTTTTAGGTGAAAAGTTTTAAAAAGGGGCCTTTTTCTTAAAAAATGGGAAGTCAAGGGAAAAGTTGGTAAAAAAATAGGGAAAGGGAGGGGGGGCCCCCAAGGGGTTTTTAGGTTCAAGGGGGACCCCTCCCCCCCTTTTGGGGTTTTAAAAAACCCTTTTGGACTTGAAAGAAAGGGGGGTGTTTTATAAATTTTAGGGGGGGTTTTTTTGTTTTTATTTTTTTGATTTTTTTAAAAATTTTAAATTGTTTTTTTAAAAGCGTTTGAGGGGGAAAAAATTTTTTATGGATTGGCCTTGTTTAAAAACCCACGGAAATTTGTGGGGGGGACCCATTTGGGGTTTTTTTACCTAGGGGGTGGGGCATTGGTTTTAAAGTTTATTTTGGGGGGGGGGGGGTTTTTTGGGTTTGTTTTAAAAATCTTCTTTGTTCGTTTTGGGGAAACAAATTTTTGGGGGTTGTGGGGGTGTTAATTAAAACTCGGCCAAATTTAAGCTTTTTTTAAACGCTTAAAAAAAATTTGGGGGGGGGGTTTTAGGGATGTTTTTAAGGGAAAGGAAAATAATTTTCAAAGTAAAATAGGAAAAGAAGGTTTACAAAGCGAACCAGGGGCCCCTTTTTTTATAAAATTCCCCTTGAAAAAATTAACCGGTAGAGGTTTTTTTTTAAACCCTTTAAATTTAAATTTTTACACCATTAGGGAAATTTTTCGAAAATTTTTTTTATTGGGGGAGAACATGGGGGAAAATATTTTTTAAATTAAATTTTTAATACAACATTAAAATTTTTGGCATTAATTTATTTTTAAAACCCTTTTAAAACCCTAACTTTTTTTTACAACCCCCCTTAAATCGTGGGCTTAAAAAATTTTTCCCCCCTTGCCCTATTTTCAGGGGAAAAAATTTTGGAAACATAAAATTAATTTGGAATTTTTACCCTTAATTTTTTGAGGGGAAAATTTAAAGGGGGAAATTTTTATCCACCTTTTTAGGTTTTTATTTTATTATTGGAAAATTAAGAAATAAAATTCAAAAGGGAAATTTGGGTATTAAAAAAAAAAACTTATTTTTGAAAAAACAATTTTTAAAAAAATGGGAAAGTCTTGCCAAATTTTTATGGGGTAAAAAACCCACTTTTAAACCCCTTTTAACAAAGGAAAATTTTTGAAGAAAATTTTGATTTTAAATTATTTTTTTATTTTTCTTTAAAAACATTTTTAAACAATATTTTTTTTTTTATTTATGAAAATTTTTGGTTTTAGGTTAAAAAAAAAAAAAGTTTTGGGTTAAAAAGTTTTAAAAGGGTTTAAATTTTTTTTTTCCCCCTTTTTTTGATTTAATAACAAATGGAAATGAAATTAAACCTTTGAAAAGTATTTTTAAAATAAAAACCAAAATTTCAATTTTGGATTTGGGGGGGACCATTTTTTTTTTTAATTTTTTTTGGCTTTTAAAAAAATTTTTTTAAAATAGGGGTTTTTATTTTAATTTTTTTCCCAAAAAAAATTTGTTTTAAATTAAAAAAAAAAAATTTTAAAAAATTTTTTTAAACCCCTTTTTAAAGAAAAAAAAATTAAAAAAACAAAAAATTTTTTTTCAAATTTTTTAATTTTTTTTTTTTAAACCCAAAACAAAATTTTCATATAATAATTTTTTAAAAATTTAAAAAAAAATTTAAAGGGGGGAAAAAATAAAATTTTTTTTTTTTGGGTTTTCGGAAAATTTAAAAAAAAGGGGTTTAGGGGTTTTCAAAAATAAGGTCCATTTTCAAAACATTTAAAATGTAAAAAACCCAAAAAATTTATCAACCCATTGTTTTGGGAACAATTATTTGCTTTAAAAAACCAAAAGGGCCGAAAGGGGAAAAATTTTTTTGGTTTTTTTTCGATTTTTTTCCCAAAAAAAAATAAATTTTTAAAAAAGATTTTTCTTTTTGGGGGGGGAAAAAAAGAACAATTTTGGGAAACAAACACCCCAATAAACCTTTTAAACCCCCCAGGAAAAAGGGGGGTTTTAAGAATTTTAGAGAAAATTTTTAGCTGCCTTGGGTCCTTTAGCCCGGGCTTTTTTCCGTCGGGGTTTGTGGGAGGGCCCTCTTGGGTTTTTTGGTTTTTTTTTTTTTTGGGTTTTTTTTATGTGGTTTTGTTGGTGTTGGGGGGGGGCCCATTTTTACCCCGGGGGGGGGTTTTGGGGTGGGGGGTTTTTTTTTTTAAAAAACCCCAAAATAAATTTAGAAATATTTTTTAAAAAATAAATTTCCATTAAAAACAAAAATACTCAGTTTTTGCAACTGTTGTTTTTTCGGGGGTTACTGGAAAGAAATTCGTTTAAAAGGGTTTTTTAAAAAAAACCAACTCTTTTCTTTAAAATTTAATTAAATTTTAAAAAAATTTTAAAAAAAACCTTTCTTTTTTTCCCCCCTTCCAGACGTACGTTTCCCAAGGGTTTTCCCAAAAACTGTTCCAAAACAAAGGAGGAGATAAACCCTTTTTGAGAAAAATTTTTAAGGGGGGGTTGTTGTAAAGAATAACCCTTTTGGAAAAAAAAAAGGAACCTTTTTTTTTGTTTGTCTTTTTAAAATTTTGGGAGTGGTTTTTTAAACTTTTATCAAAAGAATTTTTCCAAAATAATTTGCTAATAAGAAACGTAGTGATTACCGTTAACGAACCATAACTTGAAATTTTTCACAACTTTTAAAAGCTTTAAAACAAAACCCTTTTTAAAAGTTAAAAAACCCTCAAACCCTTTTAAAGAAAAAATTTTTTTTAAACAAAAAACTTAAAATTTTTTTGAAAATCAAAATTGATATTACAATTTTTAGTTAGTTTTAATGAAACCCACCTTTTTAAAATTTTTAAGAATTTTCAAAGTTAAAGTTTTTTTTCATTTTTAAAATAATTTTTTAAAAAAAATTTTAATTAAAAATTAGCACAAATTTTAAACATTAGAAAAGGTTTTTTAAAATTTTTTGGAAAATTTTAAAATAAAAAATTAAAAAAAAAGGTTTAAGGGGCTTAATTTTAAAAATTTTTTTAAAGAAACACCAAAAAAATTGGGAAATCCCCGGGGAAAACATTTTTTTCCCTTTTTTGGCAAGAAACATAACCGGGCTTAAAAATTTTGAAATTTTTAAATTTTCCACAAAGGAAAATTTTTTAGTAAAATTACAAAAAAAAAAATTCGGTTTTTTCCCCCCGTTTTAAAATTTAAAAGTTTTTTATTTTTCCGAAAAAAAAAAATTTTAAATTATTTCAAAATTTTAACTTATTTCAAACCCCTAAAACTTTTTAAAATTTATTTTTTATTGTAAAAAAAATTTAAATTAAAAAAAGTTTTTTCAAAAATTTTAGAGCTTGGAAAAGGGTTTTGGTTTTGGGTTTTTGGGGCTTTTTCCAGGAAAAAGGGTAGTTTTCAAATGAAATTTCCCAAAAGAAAAAATTTTGGAAATTTTTCTTTTGGGCCGTTTTAAGTTTTCCGGGGGGAATTTTTTTTTAATGGGAAATTTTTTTCCCCCCCCCAAAAAAAGGTATTTATGGATTTTTTTTTTTTCCAATTACTTTCTTACCTTCTGTACCTGACAACACAAAAACTGCTCGTTCTGAATGTATTCCTCTACTTGCCACGTGAAATAGATTTATACAGTTTTTGCTATCTCCCTAAATGTATTCAGTATTCGAAGTAATGCCAGCATGATCTGCATAAAATGGCTTATTCAGGTGAGTTATTGCTTTGGGGAACAGTCTGGAATTTATGGCGAGATTAGTATTTCATACAAAACCTTTGTAATAGTAAGCATTAGTACGAAGATATAATTGAACAATTAATAATGAGACTTACAAATGGATACTGTGATATATTAAAACAATTGTTTAAACAAAACTTACATAACAGATATTTTATTCTCTCGTTAAAATTAAATACGTGGAGATTAAAAACCGATACAGTGTAGCAAAATATTTAAGCATACAATATATTTAACAGTAGTGATATTTACCCGTAATCAAAAGCTCATGAACGGGTAATATTTTTTATGGTACATCCCACTAATATAATAAATGAAATAATTTCCGTTTTCAATGTTTGTTATGTCAGATTATAACGGCTGAATGAGTTTGGCACATGTAGTTTGTAACGTGGATTAACACGTAGGGATTTCTGGAAGCGACATATTTAACCCTGTTATGAACAGGAAACAGTTGTGTTGTTTATAATTTACCTGCAGATGAAATACCCTCCACAGTAACAACTATTGTTGCTTGTAAATTAAAGTTTTGGTGTTTGTATTTACGTATCATTTTCGATATTAGTTTATGAATTTTATTTACTTTTTATTTGTGATTCATTTGTAAATTTCGATTTAATTTCCCCGTAAAAATATTGGTAAAATTATGTTTACTTTTCATTTTTTGTTGACACAAATTAATGGCGTTCCAATTTCACTTAATTAATTCTTATTGATTAAGTCACTTACATGATTAGTTCTTATTGAATTTTATTCTTATATTCTAGAAAACATCGGCCATTAATGATATTTTATTAGTACATGTTTTATGATGAATGCTCATTGTGTTGTTCTGGACCCAAAATATGTACTTGTTGAGACCCCAAGGAGGTTCTTTGCTTAGGCCTACTTCTCCTACTCCCTTTCAGCGTCTGACAGTACTAATATGCACTTTACCATGCTAGAATACAATCTATATGGTTTTAAAGAGAACCTGCCATTATAGTTTTGCTATTGTTAAATGCAAAGTAGGGAAGACAATTAATAATCCTTAGGTTTTGTTAAAAAAGAAAACGGCCATGAAAGGTACATTATAACAATGTAGGCGAAACATTATACTTTGTTCCCCTTGGGCAGCTATTATATGTATTTATATGTCTATTTATTATTATTTTTTTTATTGTGAATTTGTTGTGTGGATATAACTAGTAAATTCCTAATTTATTAAATTAAAATGGTAGATTTACAATTTAAACTACATGTTAGAAACTGTTGTTATTATTTTCTCTTTTTTTATTGATACTTATCACAATTCAATTTAGCTGGTGTGCATATTTAATGTTACTATGTAAAAATATAAAAACTGGCTGTTAAGAGAGTGAAAAATCGTCAATAACGTGTCTAGGATGAGTATCGTTAAACATTGTGGTTATATCGCACGATTGTGTATCAAATGATACATCATCAAACTGGGACAGTAACCGCTACGTTGGCGTAGTTCAAACATAAATAGGTCGAAATTTACAATTTTATTTGATATTATCCATATAATGTTTGGTTATAAATCTTCCTTAGTAGTAATAATGAATATAAATATAAATATTAACAGGTTTTGTATTCAATGAAATTAAAGGAAATTGGTTTATATCAATATTTGGACTAATAAAGGGAAGATGCTCTTCAAAGAAAAATATCTCTTAATTTTAAGTACTTCGTAATGAGAAAATATAATGGCCTTTTAGATATATTTGTGATGGTGTATTCTCCAGTTTAACTAAACTAATATTGTTGTAGCCTATACAACATTCTAGCTCAGACAATCAAGACAAATAATGAGACAAGTTAAATCTGTTTTCCCTTAAGATTAAATGTTTTGCAGACACTTTAAAATTTAAATCATTTATATTAATGGTACTTTGACATTGCACAATGTCACTATTCCACCATTCCTTGCATACACTAAACAAAAAAACAAAGTAGTGCAAACTATATAAGTAGTGAATTGTTTTAGAAATTAAGACTGTAAAATTAGTATTAAACCTTTAGTTAATCGTATTGAAAATATTGACTTATAGGAAAACGTGCAAAACATCATAATTCTGCTTAGTTACAGAGTTACAAAACTAATACCAAACGTAGAAAGGTTGTTATAGGAATATTTTTTCAGGAAGTCTCATTATTATATTGGGAGGATTAGTGAAACTAATCGTAACAGCTCTTTTTTTAAAGTAACCCTTTGCACATTATAATATTCCATTAAATACAGTCGATGGGCTGTAATAAAGTCTATGTAATTGTAAAATGTTTATGAAGTATTTAACACTATACAATGTGTCAATAAATAAAACTAATAATAAACAGAAACGATAGAAATTTGCATAAAGTTTAAAACTTAACGTTAAAAAAACGTTTCTCTAATGTGTGAAGTATTGCTAAAATAATATCGCTCACTGTGTTAGAGTTACGTTTGATTTTAGGTTACTCTAGGTGTTGTTTCTAAGTGTATAAAGAAGCGAGAGTAAAGCATAATTAGGCCACGAGAGCAAACGAACGGGAAACAGCATATTGGAAAATCTCGCAAGGATCTTCTTCATTAGCTAAATCATCAACATAGCAACTTTGAAAGCTAAATAACACGTTTGAAATATCAATTTTTGCGTGTAAAAATCCAACAATTGTTGAGAAAACGCATTGTAAATAGTTAATTAACGAATGTAAATACTCAAGTATTGATAAATATTTTGTAGCCCATGATTTGTATTTTCAATCGACGTTTAATCAGTTCTTTAATGATAATTACAGAGTTGAAACCACAAGTCAAGATGCAAGTCTAGAATCAGAAAACAAACATTTATTTATCATTTCAGATGATTTGCGAGCATTTACAGCAATGACATGTGGAAGGTTGTGAAGGTCATGTGGAAGGACATGTGGAGGGTCATGTGGAAGGTTATGGAAAGTAATGTGGAGGGTCATGTGGAAGGTCATGTGGAGTGCAATGGAAGGTTATGTGGAAGGTCATAGATAGTCGTGTGTGAGGACATGTGGAAGGTCACAGAATGGTCATGTGGAAGGATATGTGAAACATCAGGTGGAATGTCATCTGGAATGTAATAGAGGGTCATGTGGAAAGTTATGTGCAAGGTCATGCGGAAGGTCATGGATAGTCGTGTGTGAGGACATATTAAGTCATGGAAGGTCATGTCCAAGGACATGTGGAATGTAATGGAAGGTTAAATGGAGGGAAATGTGGAAGGTCTTGTGGAAGGTCATGGACCTTGACATGGAAGGTTTGTTGAAGGACGTGTAGAAGGTTATTTGGGGTAAATGTCGAGGGTCATGTGCAAGGTCTTGTGGAAGGTCATGGATAGTCGTGTTTGAGGACATGTTGAAGGTCATGTTGAAGGACATGTGGAATGTAATGGAAGGTTAAGTGGAGGGAAATGTGGAAGGTCATATGCAAGGTCTTGTGGAAGGTCATGGATAGTTGTGTGTGTGGACATGGAAGGTCATGTGGAAGGACGTGTAGAAGGTTATTTGGGGTAAATGTCGAAGGTCATGTGCAAGGTCTTGTGGAAGGTCATGGATAGTCTTGTATGAGGACATGTGGAAGTTCATATGGAAAGACATGTGGAAGGTCATGGAGAAGGACATGTGGAATGTAATGGAAGGTTAAGTGGAGGGAAATGTGGAAGGTCATGTGCAAGGTCTTGTGGAAGGTCATGGATAGTTGTGTGTGAGGACATGGAAGGTCATGTGGAAGGACATGTAGAAGGCTATTTGGGGTAAATGTCGAAGGTCACGTGCAAGGTCTTGTGGAAGGTCATGGGTAGTCTTGTATGAGGACATGTGGAAGGTCATATGGAAAGACATGTGGAAGGTCATGGAGAAGGACATATAGAGGGTCATATGGAAGGACCTGTGGAAGGTCATGTGGAATGACAAGTGGAAGGACGTGTGGAAGGTCATGTTTGTCAGGTAAACACCTTTCACTAAGCTTTTCTGCTTGTTTGTTACATATCAATTATATGCTTTGGTAGTTGAGAATCGCATTGTTTTACCAAAAAGAGATTGCCGAGCTTGTTATGATTTGCTTAGTAATAAATCAAACTTTTCCCACACAGTTGGTGATTTGGTTTGTCTACATCGATCACTCGTGTATAATGTAAGCGAAACGGAACAACTACAAACATAGTTTAACATTAAACGTATTTAAATACTGTATTTAAGCAATGATGTCGCAGTGCTGTAGCCCAGCTACTTGGGGACAAAGTTTTATAGATATTGTAGGAGATGTGTTCTTTGCTCAGTCCTCTTACACAAAAACAGCTGGTTTTTTAATGACCTAACCACTACCAAGCCACTATTAATTCCATATGAAAATTAGTAGAACAGCAGACACTGTAGGTTCTGCACTATGTCTCACTCTCGTCTTACACTTGTAGCCACGTTTCATTGTATCATAGTAACCGTGATATTTTTTTCGCCGTCAAGATTAGTGAGAGGTAGGAACAAATGTGGTGTGTGTAAAAGTGTAATTTCGGACAGTGATGAGGCTTTATTGTGTGATGGTAACTGTACATATCGCTTGTGTTATGTGTCAACAGTTCCATTCTGAAGTTCAATGGAATTAACATTTTGATACAGTTATAAGCATATTCAATAGCAGTTATGAGTCTACTAGTGATAAGGCTAGTTCTAATAATCTTAATTTGGCTGAGATGATGTTTATTCCCTTTACAAAGTATATATTAATTTAGGTTCCATTGTTGGTAAAACTTTAGCAACTGATAAACATAATATAGTATGATTTATCCATTAATATTTTCATTTCCTATAGTAAATCATTCTATCATTACCGCTATCTATAAATATAAAATAATAATCATCGCAAAAACATGACCGTGTCATATTTAGTTATTTTGATTTTACAACTACACTTCACTCTGATTCAGTTACCCCCTGTCAAGATAAATGGAATGCATTACCGTTCCCTCTCTGGATTGTATTTACCTGGTTAAACAATGATGAGATTGAAAAGCTCTTCTTAATTGCTCTTTCATCTAAAATTGATTTAAAATAGCTTTAGATTATGTTTTATTTTCTATTTACACTGTACTTGATAGCTTATATTATTTAATTGCCAACCAACTTGTACTTAAATACTACTGTATTAAAATATTTGTAATGGATTCATTACTTATTGCAAAACAATTGAGTGTTATATTGTTTAATTATATATTTATGCTTTTAGATTAGAATTATTGACATTAATTTTGAAATAATTTGTATTTTATTATATTCACCCATGAGTGAATAAATTATCAGATCTTTTAAAAGATTATATTCACCTCACGTAAAATAATGTGCTACGTTTATGTCTATTTTAAATATTTCACTTATAATTGTGGGTGGGGAGTGTCGTGCTTCTAAAGCATCTACTTATAAAGCAAGTGTTTCTATAAATTAATTTATTTATAAGGAATTTCCTTAGAGTCGCAGATTTATCTGTAAGCGCCCACCCCCTAATTTTGCTTAGCAGTAACCAAATTGTCAATATCCGAAACTACTGTACAGGTGGTTGCTGTCCTATGTGTAAATATTTTCATGTTATAACGTTTTCAAAAACATATACCCATGTACTTAAAACTAATATTTTAATATAAATTAATTATAGATTATTAAATGATGCTCTAGTATTGACTATAAAGAATACACATAATTTAAAATAAGTAATTGTATATTCCATAAAATTTTTAAAACAAAAACTAAATAATTGGACTCTTGTTGTGTATTTAAAAGTTTTGACGGAATTGCGATTACAGTATAATTGTATAATAAATTAAATTATAAAGACTCAGGGTTACATAAATAAACGGTAGGTTGCCCATGTTATTGGATTTATTTAATTTAAAATGTATCAATATAATAAATTCGTGGAAATTATTAATTTATTATAAGTTAATTTTTATTCACGCGTAAATAGGAATTAATTATTAATATTATATTAATAAAATTGTAAAAACATTGAAGTTCATGTTTTTTGAGGTTACCAAGATTATTGATAAGAGGAGTAATTGTAAATAATTGACTTTAATTAACTGTCAACTTAATTTTATAATGTTTAATATTTCAAAATTTTAATAAATATTCAATTGATAGTGGCAATTTATAATGAATTCTTTTGAAACGTATGTTTAAATTTATTTTACTAGCCTTCATTAAATAAGAATGTGCGTTTAGCCATTCTGACTTAACTATGTAGCAGTGCGAGAAATCGTCATTTTAAATATTAAAGAAAATTCAATCTGTATAAGGTGGACTGTTATAATAATATTTATATTATAATTGCAGCCTTGTTATTCTAAATAACACACAAAACAATTATAATAAATAAAAAGTTACACATTTTAAATTACATAAGAACAAAAATTTAAACTGCATTTAGATTTTATATTTTAAATCTAAAAAGAACAAGAACAATCATTATGGCAGATTCCAAGCCATGAAAGGTAGGTCAATTTATAGCTTCATTCATTCATTTAGTAGAATTGTTGAGAATGAAAATGCTCGTCTATGATGTGAGCCCGGAATTTCCGGCCCTGTAAGCCTGGAATTTCAGGCAGCCTGTACAACGACCGTGGTAGAGCAAGAGGCACCCCGAAAGGCGAACAACCCGGCCGGAATACTACTAGCCTTTTGCGTTCGCTCGTTCAAAAGACTGTCCTAAAAATATTAACCACGCACAGTGCAGAATACATATACAGGAAGTTTGGAAATTCTGTAGCCAAAAATTGGGATTTTATTCAAGATATGAAAATTAACAAAACTTGTTACTAAACAGTATGGTCTATCTTGTTTCCTTAACCGTGTCTCTTTATGTTATTACAGTAATTTTTATTAAAAAAAAAAAATCTCAGGAACCATAAAGACCTCAGGTCTTAAGATTTGTTTACCTACTAAAGCTAATATTATGTAAATGGCCAATTAGTTGAAATAATTTATGTGGAATCGTTTGAAAAATATTTATCTTACGTTTTAAATTAAAAAAAAATCATGAACAAAAACCACTGACTGTAAAATATTATGAAGTATTTTATGTTTTTCCGATGTGCCACATGATAATTATTTACACAGTTATATAATTTAATATTCCACTGTTATTTTATAAACACAATTACTTAAACTAGGCCTACTTATAAATAGTTTATAGGAAAAAATGTTTATTTAAATTAAATTGCTTACAGTTACTCTGCGAGAAGCTCATTAACTCCACAATCGACATCGTCATTTTCCTCTGAATCAGAAGATGTGTTATTATGAGGTCTTATGATGAACTGTTCCATGCCAATTTCCCACATATGCTGTTCTTCAATGTATTTTTTCTTCTGGTCCGTTTTTTTCTCCTGGCGACATACTTTGGCCCACTGTTCCTCAGAAATGTCATTGAAGGCCTCAGCGGTTAGGTGAATAATGTCATTAATTTTAAATGTAGTATTTTTCTCAGCTACTTTTCCCTTCACGGCAGCCCATATTTTTTTCAATTACGTGAAGTTCCAGGGGATATGGGAGCAAACGCAAAACACTGTGGCCATGTTCTTCCATTAGATGGTCAACTTTGTATTGCTTCTCTTCTCCCTTTTGAACTCTTATAATTTCATAAAGTTCTGGTTTTGTTAATTTAGGGTTAAAGTTGATGTTCCGTTCATTTAACCAGTTAATCATTTCTGATTTAACAATATTTCTTGTAGGCTGTCTAACACTTACTGTATTATGGTACGATGCATTGTCCAATACAAGAACTGGTCTGGGAGGTAGGTTGGGGATAGTCTTTTCCTTTAGTCATTTCTTGTAGTTCTCGCTGTTCATCTCGTTATGGTAGTCACCGGGATTTAATCCAGATTTCCACATCAATAAACCATTTTGAATAAATCCTTTATTCCAATCTGCATGGAGAATAGTTATTCTGGATCCCTTTGATACTGGTTTTTAAGACCTAAATTAGAATTATGTGAATCTATCCAGGACTGTTGCTTCGTGTGTGTGCTATGAATGTAAGTTTAATCTGTAAAAATTATCGGTCTACCTTCTGCTGTATATTGGGTAATTTGTCGAAGATATTTTAATCTTAAGAGTTTGATATCACGTCGTTCCACAAGTATTTTTCTGTTATCTTAAGTTGTCTTCCATTTCAATGCCATTTTATGCATAATTCGCCGTAGACCATGGGCTTCCCTTAAAATTAATATTTGAATTTTCAATTTCAATCGTTATTTTTTTACAGTTACACATGATTTATGAGTTATGTGATTATTATTTATCAACAGCCTCAAGGCCTCCAAATCGAACGAATCTAGATCACACACTGGCTTTTTCCTGTTCACATTTTTTTAGGCGTAAAAAATGCTGGTGGAGTAATTTTTACATCGGAGGAACTTTCTTTCAGAATTCTTTTTACTGATCGCCTGGAAACTTTAGTGGCTTCAACAACTTTATCTATTACTACTGACTTTAATTTATTTCCTTCTTGAATATTACAAAAATAATTATATACTTTGAAAAACTATTTCCCTACCTTGACTGTGTATAACAGTTCTTTTACCACCTAACTTAGGCATGATAATACATAATAATCGTTATTAATATATCCACTATTAGTCACTCAATAGAAACTTAATACTAACTAGTAATCATTAATTAACTCAATGTATTCAACAGTCAAAATAATTGCACTAATCAATAAAAATCACAGTTAACTTTAACAACTAACGGTGTTAATAAACTGACAAATACTTGACCGTACGGAAAGAGAGAGAGACCGTCCAAATAAATAAATCTACTATGAGAAAAAGGATTTTATGAAACAATGCCGTTAATACTGCCTTTAGACCCACCCCTCAGTTTCCGGGAATTCAATGTTTGCAGGCACGTTAGAACACAAAAGGCAGGCGAAATGAGTAGTAGCGCGGCTCGCCTTCTGAGATGCCTCTGCCTCTAGGTAGTTAATTGCCACACCTAATATGCTTCGGTTGGCCGGACAGGCACCTCTAATTCAAAGAAACTGTGCTGTAGCAATATGACACCAAGTACATCCAGGTCAGTGAGCTAGATTGACGGAGATGGCAAAGCCACACACCAATACATGAAAGTGGGATTGACTCACCCACCCCCTGCAGTGGTATGTTCAATACACTGTCAATGTATTTCATTACATAAGGTAAGACGTACGGTAGTTATGTGGGAAGAACTATTTCTCTGCACACAGTTAGTGTTAGGTAACAGTTATTTAAATTACCATATTTTATAAATTGAAATGTTTGTGTGAAAATGGTGATAAAAGACACATGCAGTGTTGATGATCCTTCCACCCATCTAGGCTTTGGTGGCACGATATTTTAAATTGTTTTATTACTCATTACTTGGCACAAATACAACGTACAAAGTAGCGATAGTATGTTCATTTATTAAACTTCAGAATCCGTATTTTTTTATTTATTTTTTTTAATCACGTCATACTTCGGTAAAAGTACAAGACAAGGACACATCATACAACACAATACCACTTAACATGGGTTGGCGAGTGGGTCATTACCACTGTATGTGTAACAATGACAATCGAACGTATAGGGATGGGTGGGGGGGGGAAACTATAGACGTTATGCTTAGACACGTAATTATAGTGATAGTACTACTATGTAACAACGTTCTAAAATCAGGGAATCAATTACAATTACAGAAATAATTAATACATAAACATTAAAACTTAAACTAAAAGTTAGCAGATCAAGAGTACCCTTTAAATTGCGTGTTTATGGGAGGGCTCGGTTTATGAGTAATTCTGTGGTTACATTTATCCTGAGTTTTACTGTATACTCTCCACTAATGGATCTCCATTCTCCACTCCAAAACTTAAATTAACTTTATATTGCTCACTAAATCCCTTTTAAATTTACGATATTTATGAATTGTTGTTGTCGTTTTTATTATCTTTACTTTTATTTGTTTTAATAATTGTGAATTTCAAGAATGTAGCCATTTTTTTAAAATAAGTATGTACTGTATAACGAAAAGTGCTAACGATATTTTATTATTGTCCACAGCGATCAAGTTTATTTATTTATCAAAATATTAATAGGTATTTAAATCAAACCTTGCCCAAATGCCTATATATGGCTTAACAACAAATAAATATTTAAAATATGATAAGTAGTTAAATGAAAATTCATAAGGAGAATGGAAAGAATTTATTGATAACATATAAAAAAAACTGTAATATCTAAAATCCGACACTTACAAAACATTAATGAAAATTGACTATACATAATGACGACAACCTAACGGCAATGAAAATGTGTATTCGCTGAACTGTTAGTAGTTTTATCACTACCAAATTGGAACCGTTCAAATAATTATTAGTTACAACAGTTCTTTCACTACAATCTGTGTCCCAAATTTCACGAAAATTTAATTTTTATCAATTTATAGTATGTACGTAGCACAGAATTTGGTGGTAATTAAAAAGCGTTATGAGGTTATATATTACGGTTATGTGGGCCAAGGGGTGGAGTGAAATGAACCGTGTGTAGCTAATATAATTATATATCATACAAACTGTTATTATATGCATAAATATTATCAAAAATAGTTGTCATGTTTGTTGAACTGTTAATTATGATAAATAAATTGGAATTAGTGTGCAAATAAATGATGAATGTATGAAGTGAAGTTATTTTCTTAGGGAGTGTGATGATTAGACCCAATAATCTGACAACCTGGAGAAAATAAATAAAATAAAAATTTAAATATTCTATATTGTTATATTTATTAATTGAATCATGTTTGTTATGTGATTTAAATTATTAAATTAATGTTAAATGATTTTGTTACATGATTGTTATTTTGTGTTTATAAGTGACCCATAGAACTTTTTTAGTTTCTTATTGTTGTAATTCTATTAAGTTTGTCTATTGTTGTTTCCGTGTAAATAAGTTACTTTTGTTTTTGGCAGCACTCTCCTTGAAAATGTTTCCTACTGTATTTATTCTTAAGATATTTTCCTTGCCAATTTGTATCTGATGTATATTTATGAATTTATTTAGTGTTGTTCTTATTATTAAGCTAATGTTGTTGTATGTTTTGTTAGTGATTGGCACCGCCACAGTGTTGTTATCTTTGCACCATGGCTTTGTTGTAATGGTGTTATTATTGACTTGTATGCCATCTTGAATTATATAATATATGTATATTGGCTGCTTGCCGTTGAAATAAAATACAAGTAAAACACTAATTATTTATTAAAGTAAATATTAATAAAATAAAATATGACAATATAAAATTAAACAATAACTGGTTTTAAAAGATTGTTTTAAATTTAAACTACGAATGTTGGTTCAGTTTATATTAAGTTAATATATTATAATCTTCTATAGCATTTCAGCAGTTATAAATCTATGTTATGCGACCCTGAGGTGTCATCAGTTTTGTCCGACAACATGGCCAGCTCAGCGGAACAACCAGGCCCAAAACCATAAAGTTTGTAGTGTGATCATATAAGTTTTATGGACAGTCCCCAAGAGAATGACAGTGTTAATAATACACTACGTAGTGCCTCAGTGACTTCATATTACTTATGTTCGAACACACGTATAAATCCTGATTTATTATGTGACATGTTATTAATGTGTATAAAGAGAAATGACTTTTGTAGTACTACTTGTTTTATACCGTTTAATTAATTATATTTCCTGTCTTGTTGCATTGATACGCCCATCCGGTTGACAGCCGTAATCAAAAATTCAAAATGCCTTCATATTTAAATAACATCTTCAACTTCATACTATTTCGTAACTTTTGTTAACATGTGGGGTTGAAAAAAATTATTATGTAACAGCGGAATTAGCAAGATCGTAATTATTCACTATTTTAAATAATTTACAACGTTTCGAATTTTGATCTTAAAATCTTTCATATGAGAATAAAATACAATAATTGGCTCATTCTAAACGTACAAGAAAGTTAAGTAAATGATTACGAATCACTTTAAAATAAGATAGTTGACCAAGTCAAAAATGTTTAATCAATGACAATCAGTTGTTTCGGCATTCCGTGTATTCGTAGGATGTTCACTTAAATACGGCGTCTTTTTTAAATGGGCCACCATTGTATCTTGGAAACCATAAGTCTAACAAAAAACTTTAAATGGGGAACCTTACCTTGTTTTTAAAGACAATTAAAAATACAAATTTCAAATTTAAAAAAAGGCCACCATTTTCCAATATGACGGCTGACGTTGTTTTTTCTTATAGAATACCCTGTATTTTATTGTTGTTTTTGATAGAAATAATAATTTTAACACATTTTTATTTAAATGGGATTTTCGATATTTTGCTTATTAAGATAGATTTGAGAATTCAAAATTTTCATATTCTCATTGAGATAACAACTTTTATAATATTTATTCAAAAACATTATCTATTCTGCAAACATTACAACATATATTTTGAAAATGTATGCTTATCTATTCTTTTTTCACGATTTAATAGCATTGTGTGTTATAACACACAGACATTGAAACGAATATGTTACTATTTTGTCACAGATAAATTGATGTTGACATCACTGTTCCATTATCAGATGTTTAGGTCTAATTTCAATACTGATTAAAAGCTGTATTAGAGGTTGACTTAAACAGCTGATAATGGTTAAAGTGCTGCCAACATCAGTTTATCTGAGACAAAATATTAATATCGTTGTTTAAATTTGTGTGTATTATATAATTTAATACACTATGCTGTTACATAGTAAAAGAATAATAGCTAAAAATACATTTTCCAAATGTTTGCATAGTACATAATTTTTTTAATGAATTAAAAAAAAAATGCTATCTCAATGGTAAGCTCCATAAGGAAACTGAACATTTTGAGTTCTCATATATACCTTGCTAAACAAATATCGATAAATTACCAAGAATAATAAAGTATTAAAATTACTATTTCTATCCAAATCAATCATAAAATATAGGGTGTCCTTTATGAAAAAAAATTTGCCCACCATGTTGGAAAAAGGTGCAGAATTTTGGTTAAAATTGTAAATTTTTATATTTAATTGTCTTTAAAAACAAGATAATGTTCCCATTAAAAAAATTCAGACTTATGGTTTCCAGGATCACAATAGTGGCCCATTTAAAAAATACCCTACTCATAAACTGAAAGATATTCTCATTGTAAGGTTGGACCTATGAATATAATATGGTATTTTATTGATTCCTTGTAACCAATAGGAGTTGATTTGAAAGTTTTTAATTTAAAATAGATTTAAAAACTGATTCCTGTTATACATATTATATATTATTAAATGTCCGGTTCAATTTATTAATATAATTATGTGTATTTGTACAAATACTAAAATGGCTGCTATATTTTTGTTGAAAAAAGTCATCTTAAAATGTAGTTTTTCTATAACAAAGAGCTATTCAGTCGTATTTTTTTCTCTTATAATATGTATACAAATATTTAGTACATAAATATGTTGATACAAGTTTGGGTGTAAGTATAAAATTAACTTTGTTAATGCAATATTTTATATGGTAACATAAATTTAATTTTCTTTTCAATTAAAGAAATATAATGCCTTGAAAACCAAATTAAATTTCCAATTACATTGTAATGTAATACCTAATTGTAGAATTCCAAATTTTAAATATTGAAATTACATACCTATAACTTACTAAAGTACCTATCACTAATTAACACAGTATGTTAATATGTATGTTACTATGTATTAACAGTATGTTACTAAAGTCACAACCAAACTGAAACTTGAAGGTGAAAGCTATAAAGTTACAATATATCGTAAAATTTCAAGATAAGAAAGGTCTTTATATGTATCCTCTCCCGTTGCAAATGTCTTAGGACCCAAAATTTGGTTTTTAATACTTTTCTTGGATACTTTGAAATTAAATTTTACGTCTTGTAAAAATGATTTATCTATTGTTGTAACTATTAATATCTTATTTGAATTTACCTTTATCTGTTGTGTTTCTCTTTGAGATTTTGTTTAATTTATTAATCAATTTTTCCTACTTTAATGTTCACTAGATATACACGTAATAAGGTGTAGTGAAGGGAAGTGAGTATCAGGCTTGTCAGTTTGCTGAAAATCAGTCATAAACTTCGTAGTTCGGATTCCATATAAAGCTGTAGGTCCCTTAGCTATTGGGCTATTAATAAATGGTCCTTTCTGAGGAGCAGTCAACCTTAGTAACAATGCCTACACTCGTTCCTTTACACTAATCACACTCATTCGCCCCTCATATTCACCCATATCTTGAAGATCAGCGTCTTATTAATGAATAATGTTACATTGCTATTTTAATGATAACTAAGTCAATTTTACAAATTTTTAAGTCACAACCAACTAGTTGTACGTTTCACACGAATACGTGCATGGGTCACTTTTAATGTGTTGTATCCTTTCACATGATACCGTATTGACGTCGGTCTCCTAGCAACTCGCCCGAGAAGTCAACATTTACATACATGGCTTAGTACTATTGACCTTATGAAACAGGATGTATCGTTAACATAAACACAGTAGTCTGCAATACGATATACGAAGTTAAAGTGTAGTTACAGTTTTAGTAGCTCTTTACATTGTATGTAAGCAATAATTTACAATGCTTAGAACAAAGGTTAAAGAATTATATTAAAGGGGAACACACTTTTGATTTTTTTTAGACAATTATGAGACTTGGAATATGGATAGAAAATTGTATTTCAATAAAAAAACCTTATTTCAATATTTTATCATTAACTCTAATCCTTATTGTAACTAACATGATAACCTTTGAACCAAGAAAACAAAAAATTACAACAGGGTTTTTACCGACGAAGACCGGAAGCAAAGATAGGAAAACGTTTTAAGAAAATGTGGGCCAAACGAAAAGCAACCACTCTAATAACAAGCCTCTCCAGGAAACCCTTAACTTGAACTAAGTGATCCTATGAGGTTTCACAAGTAAAAAACCCCAACTATGGAAAGAAGGCATTGAATTAAAATCTTTAAAAAATTAAATGCATTTACTGTAAAAGAGACTGCCATAGACTGTATTAGACTTAGATATTGATTAGTGACAATCAAATCAACTATTTTTATATTCATATTTATTACTTGAGCAAAGCAAGAATAAAATGTTAACACAAATTTATTTGTAAGTTAAAGTATTTTCACTGTAGTTTTGTGACCGAAATGCACTTATTTTGGAAAACAGTGTAAATTCGTAGTGGAGGACAGATTAAACTAAAAATATTAAATCTTTAACTTGACTAGAAATTGTCAAAATGAAAAGGTATTAAACTTAAGCATATAAATATTCTTATACCAATTATTGTTTCTTCCTTTATTATTTTCTTAATATTGTAGGTTTATGGTTTAAAATTCTGGGCCCTAGTTTCTCAAATCATGAAGTAAAATGTAAAATTTAGATATAAGCTTGCCCTTGGTTTCACTTTTCAACGTGTCGTCATTCTGGCACGTTATCGCCTTCCCATCTTGGTAACTGTCGTTGAGCGTGTAAATCTAACGCAGCAACTTGCCTGCTTACATCATGCTTCTATAATGCTTGTGTTCAAGTTTCCTTGCTATATGAACCACTCCCTTTTTGTCACCGTCAGCTTGCTTCCCACAACTTCCCGTCTTCCATCAGTCCCATGGGATTATGTTGGAATTTGCCATCTGCGTGACATTCTTGTATTCTTGGACTTGGAACTTCAGTTGAGCTTTAATTTCGGTAAGGCTCATGTCTGCTCTTTGCTTGTGTAGTGTCGTGAGTGATATCTTGCTCTATCCCACGCGACACCTGTTATCACCTTTCACGTATCGCCGATGCGTCAGTGTATGTGCAGTGCAGGTGATAATAGTGAAGTGATAGTGTTTTTGATCTAGTGATAGCCTATTTCCTTTTGGATTTTCCTCTAAAACTAGGATCTTTTGG
>JAQJVL010003761.1:0-55265 GCA_035578905.1 Stictocephala bisonia | reverse complement strand
TCCCCAGTCTGCCCAGCCCAGTCAGTCAGCAGTTGTCAGCTAGTGTTCATGCTCTGTTCCCGCTTTTGTGCTTCATGTATTAAAATAAGTGTTTTTGTTTGTGTTATTTAAGATGAGATGAGTGGTGTTTCTATATTAATTAATTACAGTATTATCATTTTTCTGTTTTGTTTATCTATGGAATCTACAGTTTGAACAAAATGAGTAAAAAAACAACAGACATTAGAACGTTTTTTAAAATAAAAGTACCAGTGACCGTGTCTAAGACCGATGAAGAAGCGGAATCTGAGTGTTTAATAAAAGCTTCCCCAGGCTGTTCAAAGTCTTGCCATTACGTAAGTAAACAAACTGATTCAGTTACTTCTTCTTATGATGAAGGAGCCTACTCAAAAAAAAACATTAAAAATTCAAAACGAGCATTTACACCATTTTATTTTAAGAAATTTGAACGGCTAGAATACAGTATAAAGAAAGATGCTGTATTCTGTTACGCTTGCAGGATATTTTCTTCTAACAATAAAGAAGTATCTGTAACTGAAAAAGGCATAAGTAACTGGAAGAAGATAAGGGAAAAATTAGAAAAGCATGCGTCCAGTGAAAGTCACTTATTTTCCATGGCGAAGTGGCATAACTATAGAAAGCCAAAGGATACAATTGCTTCGGAAATATCATCTCATAAAGAGCTTATTTCTGAAAATCGTGAATATTTTAAGCAAATTTTGGACCTTTTGTTATTTTAGGCCAAAAAAGGAATGCCTTTTCGTGGACATGATGAAAAAGAAACGTCAGGCAACAAGGGAAATTATTTAGAGTTATGTGAATTACAATCAAAATATGATGCTAAATTCAAAGGAAAATATTAACGATATTTCAATTTAACAAGCCATGACTTTCAAAACGAAATTTTCGAAATTGTTACTGAAGAGGTTTTAAGTACAATAGTGAATGAGGTAAACGAATCTGGATTTTATGCCTTAATGGTCGATGAAGCAAAGTCATACAGAGTTCAATAATTGTGTATTTGTATAAGATATTTGTTTGAATCAGAAATTAAAGAAAGATTGCTAAAAATGTAGGTTGTTTCTCTAGATCGTAGTGCTGAGTCCTTAGCAAACATTATTTTGAACTACCTTAAGGAAGTAGATATAACTGCTACTTTGATAGGTCAATCACATGATGGCATGAGTGTAATGTCCGGAGTAAAGAATGGGCTACAGAAAATCATCAGAGATACCCATTTTCTCGCCATGTATGTGCACTGTTTAGCACATAAGGTTAATTTGGTTCTTGTAAACTCTTGTGAAAGCAATAACTACAGTTGTTTCTTCTTTAATGTGATGCAGTCACTATATGAGTTTTTTTTCTAACCTTGATATGCATGCGGAATACAAAATACTGCAAGAGGAGCTACAGATCAAAGTCCCAGGCCCACATGAGATCCACAAATTAAGTGACACTAGGTGGTCGTGTAGGGCTACTGCTGTCCAATCTGTTAACAGAAATTTTGATGCAATTCGTGCCGTCTTCAAAAAGATTGCTAATGATCTAAGGAATACGAAGTCTCTTCAGGCCAAAGGATTACTGGCTTCAATTACATCCATGGACTTTGTAGTATGTTTAATATTTTTATTGGATTGTTTAACAGATATAAATATCCTCAGCAAAGCGCTTCAGGAGGACTCTTGCATAGATGTGCGAAAGCAGCAGGAGCAATTATTATGAAGCTCGAGTCAAAAAGAAGTGAAAACACCTGGGAGAAAAAGTGGAATGAAGTAATGGAGTTTTAAAGGATTTACAAACTACATTTATTCCCTGAAAATATTTGCATCACAACCCAATCCAATGAGACTACCACAACATCTCGTTCCTTGGAAAAAGAAAGTCATTCGACTTCAAGTTCACATATTGCGCCCAAACGTTGACGAGTTATTTCAAAAACTCTTAATGAATATTTTGTAATGTCTACTGTTGGACAGTCAAGAGGAGTCGATACAGAGAGTTTGAGTAATAACAGTGAAGTGAACAGCAAGGTACAGTACCGTTGTGACCTTTATTACCCAATACTTGATATTTTGATCAGTGAACTCAAAAGAAGGTTTGCCGGTGAAGCAATGGAAGTAGCAAATGCAAGTGAAGAGTTCCTTTGCCTCACTGTAGATAAATCTGAATCGTTTATACAGAAATATCCAGTGCCCGGATTGAACCAAACGATGCTCATATCAGAAATGAGCATCCTACGGTGCATTCTCGAGTCAGATGGTATCAACCTGAAAGAAATACCGCTTTTTAAAAAAAGTTGGTTAAAATATTAAAAGAACTGATTTTAATTCAAGATGATATTTATCCCAATTTCAAACTGCATTTTAAGATTTGTCTTACCCTTCCATCTAATAGTGCTACTTGTGAACGATCGTTCTCGACAATGAGAAGAATTAATCAATGGATTAGGTCATCCATGGGCCAAGAACGTTTCTTCAATTTAGCTGTCATTTATTCAGAATCTGATTTAGTAAAAAGCCTCAACTTGGATAAACTATCGGATAAATATGAAAAAAAAGGAAATAGAAAATTGCCTCTTATTTCATTATTAATAAAGGAGTGCTAATATTGTAGTGCTAATGTGTTAATATAAGGGTTACATTGCTTGACAATATGAGACTGTTCTATTGTAGAAAGTAAATATGTATATACCGTACCTGGTTTATATTGCTATACAACCAATATTATGTTTATGTTTGATAAAAATAAACATCAATTTCATGTTCAGAGTTTAAGTATTTTTCTTTCAAAAAAGGTACCTAAATGTCATGTTTTTAAGCTGCAATTTTTAAAAATGTCCCCCAGACCCCCGGAAAAAGTAGGATACAGGAAATTTAATGCATGGTAAACTTGTTACTTGTGCCCCCCAACATACAAGGTCTAACTCCGCCCATGCTAACAATTAACTAAACTTCTCAGGTAATGTTTTTCATATGTCGTGACTCAATTGAGACAATGACACCACTATGTTGCATGGATGTAGTTCCAGTGTCCACAATTTGGCATTTGTGACAGACGCAATAGCACTTGTAAATTTAACTCCATCTGTATATTGTTTCAGGACTTCTGTCTGTAGGCGTAAGATGCAAATTAGTGTCAATAACCATCAGTGGATATTTTTGATATAATCTGTCAAGTTCAAGAACACATCAGTATTTTAACCCTTTGACTGAAGGGCCAAAAAATTAAAATTTTCTGAAAACTCGTAGGATTTTTGGCATATGTTATCCCAAAAGTGACAGTCCTACACTGGCGTTTTTGCAAGAGTTTTATTAAAAATATGTAACTATAGTAATTAGCAACATATTTGCTTGAAAGTAGTTTTGTTTTTAAGTCTCTAATTTGTTTATAAGGGAAAAATATTTTAATAGATATATTAACCAAAATATACGTATATCTAAATTGTTAAGTCAAATATTTTTTGTTCGTTTTTGGAGTTAGAAAATATATACCATATACATATTTAGCTTATTGATTGTAGTATATCCTAAAAGTAAATTTAATTATGAATATATCCTAAACATTTTAAGAGTGTTGCATTAAAATACTTAATTTATGAATAAATTAAAAAATAACCTAAAAGTGTTAGAGGAGATTTATTGACATTGCCTCCATGCTCTCGTAGCTTGTGTTTTTAATAAAATAAAATGGCAATTTTACTGTAATTTTTACTTATGAATTAAAAAAGAATGAAGAATAAAGACATAAATAGTTCAATATTTACAATATATACAGTTTTTTCGTTTTTACACGCATATATGATAGAGAAACTCAGCATATAACATTCTATTTAATTTTAGATCATTGTATTCAACGATCATCATTATTATTTTTTTTCTTTATCTTAACTCGATTTTTATTTTTTTACTCGAAGATTATTAAAAGTGTATTTTATTTATTGTTAAATGCATATTTGTATAAATTGTTTCATTTCTCTCTAAAGTTAATATTTTCTCTAAAAAATTTAAAACAAAAATGTTTAATTGTCCAATACAATCGCTACTGATCATTGTCAGCCCGTTAAATTTTCCACAGATTATGTATAAGATTTCATTTGCAAAACCGAATTTAAGGTAGTCTATTATTTTGTTTCCAATTCATTTTTTATTCATCTATTTCTGTGTACTAAGGAAAACCCCTGTAATTTTTTTAATTTTATACATTTAATTTAAATATTTGATTATATTTATTAATTTTAGTTTATAAAAGCATCCCAGTGTATAATGTTATTTGTTTATTTATAAAATGTTCTGATACATGTGCTAATCCTATAATTCTCTTTAATTTAATTTATTAATTCATTATATTTAAGAACCCGTTTTAATGTGAGCAATCTGCTTACAACCAATGCTCAAATTATTAAAAAGCTCACTTATTTATTTACATTTATCACCTCTACAATTATCATTAGTTAAGTATTTTATTTTTATGTATGAGTTTGTTTTATTTATTTATTATTTTTTCTTTTTTAGTAATATCATTTTTTATTTTATTAGTTTTCGAAATTAATTTCCAATTTTCATCAAATAAGTTATTATTGTACTAGGGAGCCAACAAGCTGTTTTTAGTTGTTTTTCATGTCTGAATGGTTAATTTTTGTTGTGTGTGAATGGTGTGTGAATGAATTGCTCATGTTGCCGCGGTGGTCCGTCCCGCCGCCCGCCTGCTGCCGCCTGGATCTCGGGACCTGACCCTTCCTCACCCGGCGAGGGCGCTCTTCCCCTGCCACAGTTCATTAATCGGATAACATCGCCTTATCATGGTCTGCTCAAGATTGCACATGTCTATTCACAATCACTTCTATGTCACATTGATGAGTTTAGAGACATATTCAGCCCTTGTTCTTTTGATTTAATCTTAGTTTGTGAAACGTGGCTGAAACCAAATATCACTGATGCAACAGTTGGTCTTCCTAGCTACACATTATTTAGGAATGACAGGGTCCATAAGGTTGGCGGTGGTGTTATATACTCTAAATCAAACCTTAATTCATTCGTTGTACTTCGTTCTGATACTTCCCGACCTGGCCGACCAGAGTTTATGTTTCTTGATGTTTGTGTTGGTGTAACACATGTCCTTGTCAGTGTGTGTTATAGGGCACCTCATCTTGGGTATCTGGCAGAATACAAACTCGCACTGCTAGACCTATTGCCTCGCTACAGTCATGTCATTATCATGGGTGACTTCAATACTGATTTACTGGGACCACTTACTTACGACAAAACTTTTTTAACAAATATGTTTCGATCATTTAGTATGACTATACTGCCACTAAAAGCTACTCATCACACTTCTACAGCCGACACCTGGCTTGACGTTATGGCGGTTTGTGACCCTGACCTAGTCGCATATCACAGTCAAGTTCCAGCTCCTGGACTTTCAAAACATGACCTTATTTTCTGTGTTTACAACCTTCATCCTCAAAAGCAGAGTGCCAAATTCGTCCAATACAGAGATTATAAAAGCATTAATCCTGATTCACTTATCTTTGATGCAATGTCCCTTCCATGGAATGATATTCTTCAACTTACCAATATTGACACAATGGTCAATAAGTTCAACATATTTATGAACTATCTTCTTGATCTACATGCTCCACTTATAAAAAAAAGGATTACAAAAAAGCCTGCACCCTGGATCACAGATCAAATACGTAGAATGCAAAAGCAACGAGATGCATGCTTCCGCAAGGCAAAAAGATCTAAATGTGCCCATGATTGGGATGCGTATAAGAGATTAAGAAACCAAACCCAGCAACAGATCCGTAACTCTAAAATTAGACGTTATTACTGATCATTATCTGACAAGAAAAAGTCTACTAAATCAATCTGGACAAAAGTTAAGGAGCTGGGGATTGGGAAGTCAAACCCTACTGTTTCCATCAACATCGACCTTGATGTTATTAATGATTATTTCACTAATATTCCTATTGATTTATCAAAAGCCAAAATTTACGTTAATAAACTAACCAGTTCTCCCTTTCCTAGGCCTTTCCATAAATTTTCATTCCGTTTGGCTACTGATGAAGAAGTGCTAAAAGCCTTGAATTGGACAACTAGTAACGCAGTCGGAGCTGACAGTATTCCAATAAAATTTATCAAACTTACCCTACCCGTTACACTACCAATCATTACAGCAATATTTAATTTTTCTTTAATATCAGCTATTTTCCCTAGTGCCTGGAAGTCTGCTATTGTTCGACCTTTGCCTAAAACTTCAAATCCTTTATCTCCCTCTGATTTAAGGCCAATAAGTATTCTTCCCGCCCTGTCCAAATGCCTCGAGAGCATTGTTCATAAGCAAATTTATGATTATCTTTAAAACAGTAAACTAATATCTAACATTCAATCCGGCTTCCGCCCTAATCACAGCACTACAACAGCCCTTCTGAAAATCACCGATGATATACGGCATGCAATGGACAAGAGTAATCTTTCAATACTAACACTTTTTGACTTCTCTAAAGCTTTTGACTGCGTTTACTATCCTTTACTCCTTATGAAACTTAAAAAATACGGGTTTTCTGATAACTGTGTGGACTGGGTCGGGTCCTACTTGTCGGGTCGTCGCCAGTGTCGTGGCCACTTGCTTATCAGTGACCTTTGGATGGGCTGGTCAGACCTGCCGGCTCCTTGCTGCCTATCGTAGTCCTAATTCTTGTTTG
This sequence comes from Stictocephala bisonia, assembly GCA_035578905.1. Lineage (NCBI taxonomy): Eukaryota > Metazoa > Arthropoda > Insecta > Hemiptera > Membracidae > Stictocephala > Stictocephala bisonia. The sequence continues at coordinate 48,562 of JAQJVL010003761.1, read as the reverse complement.
TCTACGTTTATTGATGCTCTGAATGTTTATTATAGCGATAATAATCATTTAGCAGGGGTCAACTTTTTGGTGGGGGACATTAATTGTAACATTATTGACATAATACAACATTCGGAACAGGATAGATACCTTGATGTACTTCATGCTGCTGGCTTTATCCAATGCATAGGAGAAGTTACACGACCAGCTAGTAACACTTGCATTGATCACATATTTGTTAAATTTTCTAATGGAGTACAAATTAATATTGATGAGTCAGTAGTAATCGATACATCTATAACGGATCACCGAACTATTTGCCTGCAAATGTCTAGTAACACTAAGTTAAGCCTAAATAATGTTGGGCCTGGTAGGACATTAACGGTTCGAAACTGGGATAATATTAAGCAAAATTTATCAATAATAGACTGGAATGATTTGTACAAAATTAATAACGTTCACTATGTCACTGATAAATTTTTAAGTACATTAAAATCTGTCTTGCAGTCTAACACTAAGATTGTAACAGTACGGGCATACAATACTAAAATTAAACCATGGATTACCGCAGGAATTGTTAGATCAATAAGACAGCGTGACAAGATCCATAGATGGTTAAGACGTCAACCTTTTAATGCTCAGCTTCGTATACAATACACTAGATATAGGAACATTCTACACTCTATTATTAAACAAGCAAAATATATATATTTTAAAAACAAGATAGAGTGGGCGTCAGACAACCCACGTAAGTTTTGGCAGGTTGTTAACGAAGCAGGAGGTCGACCGGCGGGTGGGGCGGCATTTCCGGTCGCGGCTTTCTGTGAGAGCGGCGACACCGCTGCTCCTGATAAAATTAAAGAAATAAGCGACTCATTCAACATGTATTTTTCCTCTGTGGGCGTAGAGTTGGCAAGTGCAATACGTCTGCAAGGCCCTGCCGAGGTGTTGGACGCCGACCATGCACTGGAATCTGTATTTACATTGAAGACTGTCACTCGGCAGGAATTGTGTGAGGTCGTAAGAAGCCTGAGAGGTCGCTCGGCACCTGGGTGTGACGATATACCTACTAGAGTTATTAGGGATAATATCAATGAATTAATTGAACCTATACTTCATATAGTCAACTTAAGTATTGAATTAGGGGAATTTCCCAGTCATTTAAAAATTGCTAAGGTGATACCGATTTTTAAAGCTGGTTCCAAAACTGATAGGGGAAATTACAGGCCAATATCTCTTCTGACTACCTTATCTAAGATAATTGAGAAATGTGTGAAAATTCAATTGTGTAATTATTTAGAACATCACGGTATAATAACAAATATGCAATACGGGTTTAGGAGGAATAAGAATACTTCAAGCGCCTTATTTGATATAGTCAATTTCATTAATTCTAGTTATGGTAGTTCGAACTCAAATAAAATACTTGTGAACTTTTTGGATTTGGCGAAAGCATTTGATTCCTTAGACCGAAAGAAACTTCTTGATAAATTAGAATACATTGGGGTTAAGGATAGGGCTCATAATTGGTTTAAAAGTTACTTTGACAACCGAACTCAAACCGTAATTATTGAGGGTGTCAAGAGCCAAGCAACTTCGGTTGATTTTGGAGTGGTCCAGGGTAGCACCCTTGGCCCATTATTATTTTTAGTTTACATAAATAATCTGTCAAAATTAAATATTGCCAGTAGATTATTTTTATTCGCTGATGATACAGCTGTTGTCACAGTGGGGAATTCGTGGGATTCAGTATTTTCACAGGCATCTAAAGATCTTTTAAAAGTTAAAAATTGGTTTGACCATAATACCCTAACGTTAAATGTGCGTAAAACTAAATGCCTCCCTATTTATCTTAGACAGGACCTTGGGCCGGGTATGAGATCACTAAAGCTGCATTCTTGTGGTGACACTGAGTCAAATGATTGTCGATGTGATAGTATTGATATTGTGGAACATCATAAATATTTAGGTGTTATTGTTGATCGCAAGATGTCATGGGCTCCACAAGTTCAGTACGTCAGGCAGAGAGTTCGGAAACTGATATACGCTTTTACCCAGCTTAGAGAGGTTTTGATTTTGGACCAAAGGAAGGTGGTGTACTACGTTTATGTGCAGTCGGTGCTGCAGTACGGTATCTTGGCGTGGGGAGGTGCCTCGTCTAATGTACTGGAACCATTGGCTGTAGCTCAGAGAACAATTATGAAACTTATTTTAAGAAAAAATCCGAGATACCCTACTTACTTACTGTACTATGAATTTCCTATTCTTAGCATAAGACAACTTTTTGTCAAAAATTTAATTTTATTTATTATGAATAATAAGGTTGACATTTTTACAACGTTAAAACATACCTATCTAACAAGAAATAGAGTGGGTTTTGGAATTCAAATCCCTCGTCCTACCAGTAGTTTGGATTCTCACAATCCATTTTTTATTGCGCATTTTGTTTATAAAAACCTTCCTCAAGGCATAATTCAAGAGAGTGGCGGTGTCGCGGCTTTTAAACGGAGAGTGGAGGAGTGGTTGCTTACTCTTGGCCCAGAAGATACTGAGAGATTGATTTGGTCATATTATATTTAGTCTTGTGCTCTTCCTTATATATTCCTGTTGGGATTTGTATGGATATGTCTTATTTAAATATCTTATTATATGAGGGTGTGGAGGGGTAGTTAATGGAGTAGTCACTGTTTACTCTTCATAGACTACTTTATATACTCGTGTTTTGGTGAATGATTTGGTTCATGTGTAAATTCTTGTGTGTAACATTTAGGTGTTATACTTATATTGTATTAGATTTTTATTATTTTTTCATTTTGTTTTCTTTTTCTTTTAATTTTATTTTGTTTTTTACTTAAGTACATTTTCTCTTATAACATTATTGGCTAGTTTATTTCTATAACAATTACGACTTATGTCTAGAATGTTAGTATCTCATTAAGATTGTAAAATTGGCATTTCTCTTGTTAATATTTGTGTATGTATATTTTAAGGGTACAGTATTTACAATTGTTATGATTTGTAAAAGAACTCTTGCCTTGCACACAGACGGATAGTCTATGCAGGGCAATATATTATTCCTGATATTATTGTAAATATTCTTTCCATGTAATAATGAATAATAAACTTATTTGAATTTGAATTTGAATTTGAGTGTGTGCGTACTGGAGAGGGCACGTCCGGATGGAAACCTGTGATCAGAGGTGTGCCACAGGGATCCGTTCTGGGACCTCTACTTTTCTCACTTTACATTGATGATGTAACATCTGACATATGCTTCTCTAAATATCACTTGTACGCTGATGACTTACAGATTTACCAACATTTCCCTATTGCTGTGTCTCACCGAGCGGTTTCATAAATGAACCTTGATATTGCTGCAATAGCTGCTTGGGCTCAGAGACATGGACTAATGTTAAATGATAATAAAACCAAGACTATCCTTATTGGACATTCTAGACTATTTCGACAAATCAATTTCACTGATTTCCCTAGACTGAGACTAAATGACAATACTCTCGACTACTCCGACAGTGTAAAGAATCTAGGACTTACTATGACTAAAACTTTGGGTTGGACTGATCATGTTACGTTGTTATGCAGTAGGGTGTTTGCTAGCATTCATAGTCTTAAACGATGTGCTTCCTATCTGCCATTTTCTGTGAAAGTGATGCTAGTAAAAACTCTGGTTCTGCCTCACTTCAACTACTGTGACGTGGTGATCAATGACATGACTGTTAAGCTCTCGGGCAGGCTTCAAAGAGCACAGAACTTCTGCATTAGATTTATATTCAATTTAAGACGGGATGATCATGTTTCTCCATTCTTCAAACAGTTAAGGATGCTCAAACTAAAACAATTTCATGAGTACCACATCCTTATTCTTGTGTTTAATATTTTAAACACTAGATCTCCTGAATACTTGTCCGAGCGTTTCAAGTTCATCTCCGAAATCAGTACCAGAAATACACGTCAGGGAGCCTCCCTACTATCAGTGCCTATTCATTACACCACTCTCTATAGCAACTCTTTTACCGTTTCTGCTTGTCGTTTATGGAATTTGCTCCCTGATAACATCAGGACCATTGATAAGCGCGCTCGTTTCGGGTTGGAGGTAAAGGACCGGCTTCTGCGGGGCTGGTAGGGGTGGGTGGGGTTTGCGGGGGCTGTGGTTCATGAGTGATTTGTATGTTTGTGGAATGTATGACATTAGAAATAATTAATTTCTGAATATTGATTTATTATTATTTTAAAATCAGTAATGTTCTTTTGCCATTTTTATCAATAAAATGTTAGATATAAGTTATTGTTTTTGTTTTAGGATATACAAGTAGATATTTAAAAAATTGTAAAATTTACTGTATATACTTCATATAGTTAAAAAAACAACATATTTTTGGAAATAAGGTTGAGTGGAAGAGAGGACTTAACAGTCCTAACTCCGCCTAATAAAGACAATTTTCATTTCATTTAATTTTATATACACCTTGTCCACCCTTTTATAAAAGCTGTACGAGACGCGAGACCTTCGCTTGTTCCCTCAGAATCATTGTCCCCTGAACACATCCAGAGACATTTTACAGTTCATCTAACACAACACAATGAACAATAACAAACCTATAACCTCAAACCATCTGACACTAACAATAATCGGCACCAAAACATTGCGTCATTAGTTGAACTGATGCCACAGCTTTCCAAATCAGTACTATGTTTTCTATCAAGGTCAATATTTAAGACGCATTATACACATTAACCTTATATATTTTCAATTGAATTGGATGTATTTCTCAACTAATTAGTGGATATTTTAATTTATTTAACAAAAAATAACATCATAATAAATTACGCGACAAAGAAATATTGTTGCTTATCACTATTCGGTGAGTTTTGCTACAACGATAAATCGTTGCTTATCAGCCAAAGGGTTAAAAAATGAGATTTTGAAGGATGTGCACTGATCGTAAACAGCTTATGAATCTGCTGACCAATTTTCAAGTTTTACAACTCTTGTGGATAGCAGTGTTAATTTCTATTAACAGTAATGTTCTTGGTATTATAAGTGTGGGGGGCTATTGGATAAATGTAGGGTAAATCTGCAGCTCAATGGATGATAAGTCTGATATTGCTTGCGTGTTTATAAGATTGATAATATCGATACTGAAATTGGATTCAAAAAAGAAATGTTTGGTCAATACTTGTAGAATGGACAGACCAATGAACAGCTGAGCTGCTTGATTCTTTGGTGAGTACTCAGCTATGGGAAAGATCAATAGTCCATAATCATTCTGGGACCAGCTTTGTAAATGGGATGCCTGAGTTTGTCAAAGAATTTCACACTGAGATAATCAGGCATGACTAGTGCTTCTTAACAACCATTGCGGGACTACTTGAAACAACTGATAATTACATAATGGAAAACCCTATGGTCGACATTTATTGATAACCCAGAAGTAGATAATGCACCAAATTCCCACCTTTGAAAGAGTAGAAAAAACTGTCATAGACAAATGGTTAAAAATTAAGTCAGAAGATAAACAAATTACTATAGACATCTCATTTTTTTAATTTCTTGGTTACACAGGAATCAGAAGAAGAAAGTTATCCAATAAAAAAATGAAGCAGACAATGCCTCACTGAAAATGTCGTATTCTCAAGTGACAAAACCTGAAGTATGTACAGCAGAACACTACTTCTACATCGGTTGATATTACGTTTATGGAGCGGTGGAAGATTATTGTGAAATCTAATTTCACTTTGCTATGCCAATACAGAATGACTGAGTTTATAGCTTTATTGAGATTTATATTTCTACATACAACTAACTGTACGGAACTATAATTTGAGATTTTAATTTTAACTTTAACTTTTAATTTAATTTCAATGCAGATTATCCAGGATTTTCGATTTGGACTAATAAAGTGCTAATGTAAGCAAATCTAAAAATCAATTTAAATACAAACCAAACATGCTATTAATACATGTAGACGTAAATTAAAGAAACAAATTTGTTTCAAGTGTAAAAACAATTTAAAAAATATATTTAGGTATATGAGCATCCTTCTGAGCGATTCTTTTGTCAAACAAAATATAAATTAATTGACTATCCATTGAAAATGTACTGAAAATGTGTAACACAAGCACTCTTTGTCTTAAAGTCACTTTTTAGCTCCTCAATATTGGATTTTGAAAATGTGTTTATTTAATGTAGTGATCAAGTCAGGAATCAAGGGACTTTTAAAATACCTTGTATATTTGATTACAGTACCTAGGAAATAACACTACTTACTTAATTTGTTACTGATATATAAGTCTACTAGTTTAAAATACTAATGATATTTAATACATAAAATATTACCTTTTTTGGAATGTAATTTCTTTATTCCTTTCTTTGATTTTAATTTATATTTCTTCATGGTGTTTTGTACTTCTGAAACAAAAAAAGATACATATTAATTTATCATTTTATTGAGTTTAGTTATAATTTAAAACTCTTCATGATTATAGTATACTTGGTTAAACAAAAAAATCTTATTATTTAGGATTTTAGATTATTTTAAACAGTTTAACGTCTTGTCAGCCGGATTATTCTACCATTCTCCATAGACGTTTGTTTTCCTTTGATCCACTTTCATCGCCAAGAGATAGGATCAAAGGAAACCTTGTGTAGACAGTTCTTTTGTTTCTACACAAGTTTGTACATAATTTGGTCAATAGTCTTTTTACCTTGAACTTAATAAAGCTAAGTGTACTAAGAAATAATTTGCATCTATCCACAGTATTTTTCATTCCAAGATGTAACACTACAGTTTTTCCATACTTAAGGCTCTTATATTTTAAAATGAGCATAGAAATGGGGTTGGTATTTTTAACAGTCGTACAAATATATTTTTGGATTTTATAACTGGTTTTTGTTAATTTATGTAGATACCATATTATTTTAATTTATCAATAACAGTACTTTTTAAATTAAATTACTGTTGATTTGGCACAGAATATTTTATTTATGTGACTAACTTAGCTTAGTGATTGTTTTGAATTACTTAACTTCTTTATTTTCATATGTACTACATTATAGTTTTTATGCAACTTTTTGTCAAAATAGCTGAAAGGTCTTTGTTGTCTGTGGCTGTTATGTATACTCAAATAAATAAGTATTTGTAAAACATTAAAAAAATAAAAGCTGAACAATGACAGTATAATTGTATAGTTGACAACTTGCTTCAATAAAAAACACTAATAAAATGGGAATCAAAATTCAAGCTGATAATACTGGGTAAATGTCCTAGTAAAAACGTTTTCTTAGAGGTGTTTCAAACGTAACTCGTAACTTATTTATTTTTCATGTAAAGGTTACGAGTTCATAAAACGATTTCATACAGTGGATGTCTTCATGAAATCGTTTGCTACAGTTCCAAGATTCAATTTGCGTGCTTCCCCTTTTAGTAACGTGCATGATGGATGTCTTGTCCAATTTCTATTGTATCTTGGTATTGCGCAATTATGCTTTTGATCTTCTCAGTACGAAAAATGATTGTACAGGGATTGTGAGAGTTTTTACTAACTTCACTGGACAACATAAATTAAATAAAATCACTGACAATTAGATGTAAGGTAAAGAACCTTACTAAATCTGCTGTTCTTTTCACAATGAACTTTTTACATTCATCATCTTTTAGTGCATCTTAAATTTTTCTGGTTTATCGTAGTTTTTGTAGAATACTAACTGAACTATAGTTTTCAATCTTGAAAATATGAATCTCTACCATCTATCTAAAGTGATTTATTGCAATTTGTGAAAAATATACCTTCTAAACAGTTTGTGAAAGTGTCTATTACCTCAAAATAAGTTTGCTTATAGCAATCTTTGGGGTCCAAAAGAACAGTTGGAGGAGTACCATCATCTAGAATTTTTGGAGTTTTTTGTGGTCTCGTCAGTTTTGGACTCTTAACATCGAACTTGACTTTTGATTTCAAACAAAAACTATCTTGAACTGTTCTTGAAATCTTTTCCAAATTTCTGCTGAACAGCTCTTATTATATGTATATAATCATCATATTTTTCAACATTGTCCGAGGCTTTTGGTATTTACAATGAGGAGTTTTTTAGAAACTCATCCAAAACTATTGGGTCTATTTACCTATTTGAATTATGTCACTAATTTCATCATGATTAATTATAAAATAGTATTGAGATTTTTTTGAAAGCTCAATCAAGTTTTGTAAGATTTTATTGACCATGATGTAACCTAGTAATTTACAACATTGTATGACACCCATTTGTATTTTTTTTTATTTTATCAAGATGAAAAATCAGTATTGTCCTCAAACCTCAGCCACTAAATCCAACAACATGGTAATTAGATTTATCATCTATATGGTGCCAAACAGGGCCTTGGACCATAAGAAAATGTAGTGAAAGCAATATTTTTAAGTGCCTCCGTAGCAGATTTAATTTTTTTCAACTTACCAACAGAAGGAACGAGAGAAACTTTATGTCCTTATTAATTACACTTTTTTTAGTGAAACAACTTACATGAAAACCAGACTTTTCATGGGACACAAACCTCTTCAAGGCCTTGTTGTATGAAGAAAAGCCTACATCCACAAAAGCTTCGTCTTGCTTTGCTCTTTTTCCAACAAGCCTACTATCTAAAGTGACTTATTTACATATTGAACAAAACACAATCACTTTTTCAATCATAAAGGTTCCAGTCATACTTGTCTGTCCAATGTTTTGAAAGGATTGTTTATTGGAAGTTTTATTCACTTTTAAAGATATAAAGGCAGTCACATGATGTGTTAAATTTTAGCTAACTGAAGCACTACTATTTGTGGACTATTCAGTTAGTGTAGCAGCATTTGTCGAAACCGATGGACGAACAATAAACTTGTCCATTCTGAAGTACCAAGGATTCAGTCATAAGTGACGGCAAAAGACACACAAATCCAGGGCCTGATCTGTCACGCATTACAATAATATTGCTGTGATTATTTAGAGAACTATCTCGTTTCAGGAATGTCAACGCCAATACCCATAGCATGTTGTGTATTTCAGAGATCAATTAGAGAATTGTTTTATGTAGTAGGTCTACTTCCTAACTACAGAAGGTATGTCTGGTAAAATTAGGTTTGAAAACTTATTACAGTTTGTTCCTAAACTAAAATATTCATTTTACAAACAGAAATTTTATAACATTGTGGTGGGTGTTTATCCCCACCATGTTACAGTATGCTCTTCCCCTAGCTGCCATGGCTCTTGGTCAAATATCAGAGCTGAGGGGGGGGGGAGGTTTACAAAACTAGGTGACCCTGAACTCGATAACGGCAAATATTTAATTTAAAAACCATAAAAATAAAATTTTAAATTTATATGCCTAAAAGATGTTCCTTTACTGTAATATATAGAAATATACAAGCTTTTAATACATGTTGAAGCAATCAGAAAGAGTGTGTAAATAATAAACTTGCACACAAATTTACAAAACCAATATTTTTTGTGGCGTTGGATATAGGTTAGTTCTATATAAAAGTATAATAAATTTGAGTAAACATTGATTTTTTCAGTACCAAAACTACTTCAAATATAATATATTAATATAATTGCTGAGTACCTAATTAATTTCATCTAACAATATGTTTCGCAACATAAGTCCCATCTTCTTGGTCAACATGTTTTGGCAGTGAAAAATCATTGCGTTCCAACCTAGATATAACACAGTAAAAAAACCACAGCGATAAAAGACCATAAGTAAAGTCAATGGAGTCACTAAAGATAAGAATATTCGGCAAATGTGTGTGAAAGTAGCCAAAGAGCTACTTCTTCCTACTGAGGATGTAAGGTTGTCATGGTCAATTTGTGTGACTATTACAGGATTTTGTTTCTACAAAAATTACAGTCAAATCTCTTTTAAACAAATCAAACTTCAAATATTCAGTGAGTTGGTAAAATCACAAATTATAGATAACATGAAATAGATTGAGAAAAAAGATTACTATGTTGTTCTGATATTGTTTTCTAAATTATAGGACTACACTACACTAAATATTTCAATAAAAAGATGAACAAAATCTATTGCCAGGTAAAAAATCATAAAATCTGTAAATAGCAAGAAACTTGTTTGGAAAAATAGTGCAGAAATTATACAAATGACTGATGTCAAAACATTTCCATTAGAACAATTATTTAAGGTTGGGGAGAGTTTGGATCAGGATATGGTTTAAACGAGTATTGTGTGTTAGTGGTATAGCCTTACCTGTGCTCAACTGTATTGGAAACTGTTGTAAGCTTGTCACTGATTTGTTATTTTTTACAGAGTGCTTCATAATCATGACTTATTTTCATAAAAATAAACTAACTCTGTAGAGACTGTGAAATTGCCAACAACAGTCCTAATGTATGGCTCTCCTCTTTATAGTATTAATGGAGAATGTAATAAAAGGAGAAGTAGGGAGAATTTGAGATGAAAACTGTAGCATTTTTTGGTGACTATTGTATGGGTGAGAATGAGGAGGAAGTGCAAGAACAACAAAATGTATGGATAGAAGAGGCTGTACTTTAAGGAATGAGGTCTTTGTGGATACAACATCTAAGAGTTCTGAGATATACTTTGTACTGAGGACATGCATTTGTTTGCTCATACTTTTGAATGTGTCATACAGTATTTTATGTGTGTATGTGATGTAGTCTTATCAAGATCACATATTTGAAGGTTTGTCAGGAGAGTCCATGCAGTATCATGTAGTTACAGATCAGTTGGGTAGTCCATAAGGAAGTTGGGGTTGGAATTATAAATACTCTAGTGACTTCCAGGCCAGCACAAATCTAGATAAGACCTGTATTTTTATTTTCATCTAATTTTTAAAACTGTTATTTCATCTGAATTAAAACATTCTTCAATAATTCTCTACCGAGCCACAAGTCTCTAGTTAACTTTCATTGGCTGAACATTTGTAATACTGCCTTGGCATCAGTTCATCCAACTCCAGCTGGGGTGATGTGTTCGACTGTACCGTCTACGGTGTGCTCATCTAATATATGAATTCTCTTTACTTTTACTGCTTGGGCAACTTTGTAATGTCGACATCTTTCACTCGAGATCCTCGCCTATATGAAGGATTCTTAAGCGTGTGTGTGCGTGTGAATTCCATGAACACTGTATCTCTCACCAAGATTTCCTCCACTTATATAAAGAAGACGACACTGATGGGAAGAGTCATGTTTACATAGAACAGGCGGGAAAGGCAAGATTACAAGTTCACTTCTGTTTACTTCCTCGCATGGGAAGAGTCATGTTTGCATAGAACAGGCGGGAAAGGCAAGATTACAAGTTCACTTCTGTTTACTTCCTCGCATGGGAAGAGTCATGTTTACATAGAACAGGCGGGAAAGGCAAGATTACAAGTTCACTTCTGTTTACATAGAACAGGCGGGAAAGGCAAGATTACAAGTCCACTTCTGTTTACATAGAACAGGCGGGAAAGGCAAGATTACAAGTTCACTTCTGTTTACTTCCTCGCATGGGAAGAGTCATGTTTACATAGAACAGGCGGGAAAGGCAAGATTACAAGTTCACTTCTGTTTACATAGAACAGGCGGGAAAGGCAAGATTACAAGTTCACTTCTGTTTACATAGAACAGGCGGGAAAGGCAAGATTACAAGTTCACTTCTGTTTACATAGAACAGGCGGGAAAGGCAAGATTACAAGTTCACTTCTGTTTACTTCCTCCTTCATTCATCTCAATTTAACATGAAAAACCGTTAATAATTACACAATAAATAAAGTACCTTAATCTAGAAAGAATAAAGCCAAAGTGACTTACTTTGTTCCGATGTGGTAATAGGCCCTTTGTACCGCACTATAAAGCTATACACTGTTAGGCGCTTATAGCTGCTCAGGGTCAAAGCATTATTAGCTTGTTTCTGAGCTTCTTGGATTCTCCTGCTGAAGTCAATCCCTCGACAGGTTCTCTGCAAAAAGCCAAACAGTCAAATAATAGGCGAAAATTGAGTTTAACTTAGATCCGCGGTTAGTCATGTGTATGACTAGTTGTAAAATTACATTAATGTCATATTCAGACTTGTAAATCGTGCAGATATACAGCCACATTTGCTGGACATCTATAATCTAAACCAATCTTTTTGGCAAACTACCAAATCTTTTAATTATTGAAACACTAATAACATATTTTCATCACTTCACACTTAGTTCAGACTATTTTATTTTAACGTGCCCAACATTTTAATTAGCTCTTTGTTAATAAACCTTTTCCTAAAAATAGGCATGTGCATTATATGAATCAAATCAAAATCAAAATCAAAATTTCTTTATTGTCACATAAACGTTTGATTTTGAAGAAATTTACAATTAATTCATGTGCCTTATGTTAACTAACATTTAATTTTAAAACTACTTAATTCATAAAAAGACAATACCTATTGTTACCTCTAAAGCCTGTCTTAGCATGGGAGTTTTCTGCTTAACCTGTACCTGTCTGACTTTAATCCCCTTGTAATTATTGATAGATATAAATTATTCTGTACAATTAATTTAATCTGACCCCTGTTTACACCTTAGGCTTGGCTACAACTTGAAATGCCTGACTTCAAGGCAAGTAGCTACCTTCATTAAATGTATCCACTCACAAACTAATTTTCCTAATTAAAATTTAATTAATCCCCCCCCCAATCTAACAAGCTTCTTAATGAATATGCTTATCTGAGCCCCAATGCTTATTTCTCCTTTTTGACCCAAACTCTGACTGGATCGGCTCTGCTCCACATCCCTCTTCTATCTTTACTGCCTAAAGACCTCTCAGCAAGTCAGTTGACAGGCTTGGGGAAAGGAAATTTGTGAAATAATCATCTCTTATATATCATGCTATTGACTTTTTTTCAACGAACAAATTAATTAACAAACAAAATTCAGTGGGTGCTAATTATAATGTGCTGGGAAGTATCATAGTATCCGATGATTTACAGAGTCTTTATGTCACCTTCAGGCTTTCTCCCATCAACACACACACACAGGATGTCAGGCTCATATGTTTTATTATTTAGCTCAGAAAAAAACAGAGAATACTTGTTATTGGTGCTGAAAATTAATTATCTTGTATATTAAAGAAGAATGTTCTTTCATGCCATGGATGGTAATGATGGAGGGCATATAGATTTAATTGTTTTGATTGTAGAGGTTTAATTGTTAAAATTCTAATACCAGAGTACACTACATACTATGGTAATAAACCCCCAACATGTTAACAACAGTCTAAAATATTTTATTTAAAAAAAGCATATACAGTGAAAACCCGATTGTCCGTCACCCTATTTTCCGCCAGGTTCTGTTATCCGTCAGTATCTGGGTTCGTCGCACCACGATGAAAGTTGCTGTATGACTTATCCGTCTGGAAGATGACAATTTCCCCCTCCAGCCGACTAGCCCTCATAAGCCTAGTTCGGACGGCCTGTCATCTGTAAGGCCTCGTCTGCTGTCTACCAGATAAGTCGTTGGAACAGCTCACCTGTGTACGCCTGACGTACAACATGGGGAAAGAGGCAGCACTACAAAAGCCTGTGGTTGGAGATGAAGTTTTAAGCTGCGATGCCTACACAGGTCACGGGCCGTTGGAGTGGTTATGTCTGATCATACACAGGCGACACGCTATCCATGTACCAACATCGGGCCGCCTGATGTCTGTGAAAACACTGGCCATGGGAACTGGGCTTTAATATATTACAATGTACTGCAGTTTAATTTTAAGAATGTTGATAATTAATTTGTGTGCTCATTAGATAATGTACAAATTTATGTTTTACATTAAAACTAGACCTACTGTAATAAAAGCGTAATTGTGACCTGCAGTATATACATTCTGTAACATGTCTTTTTTCTAACCTTTTCATTCTCATTTCATTAATCAATATGTACTATACAGCATTACAATTTAACGTGCGTAAGCACTAATAATAAGTTTCCAGCGATATAAGTGTGAGTGAGTGAATTCTCTATAATCTGTCTATTCTCCAATCCGTCACGGCCGCGGTCCCGACCCCTGACGGAGAATATGGCAAGGTTTGTACAATCTAACCTTAACCTAAGTTAACCTACTTCACGTAACAAATCGAAACCTAACTTAACCTAATCTATCAATACTCAACCTAGCATTATCCTAACAAAATAACCTTACTGAAACCTATACATTTCCGACGATAACGTACTAAATTTGTGCAGTTCTATATCCCAGCGAATTGGGGACAAAGTGTTGAGGAGATTGTATGCGATAAGTTCTATGCTCAGACCTCTTAATACCGACATGGCCTTCGCTCAATGGTTGCCATCAACGTGGATACTACTAGAGAAGTCTGGAATGTCCATGTTGGATGGTAGTCAAGGTTCAGATGTTGTGTAGGGAAGAGAACTGAGTTTCAGGTTTGTTAAATAGCTGTAAATCAGACTAACACTACGGGGTTTGGATTCCATGTAAAGCTGTAGGGTCCCTAGTTGCCCTTGCTATTGGGCTATTAATAAATAGGTCTTTCTGAGGACCAGTTGACCTTAGTTAGTTAGTAACAATGGCTACGTCACACTCTTTCTACAACACTACAACAATAAAAACAGTCATTGCGGCTGTTACGACTGGACTACTCGTGTGACCAGTTCAGCTGTACGGCTCTTGCTGCCTCACTATAGCAGATTCAGTCGTGCGGCGCCAGCCGCGTCATAGGAATTGAATTTGTTTATTTACATGCGAAGCAGTATGAGTCATAGTCGCCACGGCTCAAGTTGCTACAGTCGTCGCTTTGGAATACCACCTTTATGTTCAGATAAAACTGCCTCTTCAATGCGTTAACAAGGTATGTCAGCACTGGTGGTGCAGTGTTGAAACCCAACTACTGGAAGAAAAGTGTTGAGGAGATTGTATGCGATAGGTTCTATGCTCAGTCCTCTTAATAACGACGCAGTGTCCGCTCAATGGTTGCCATCGATGTGAACAGTACTAGAGAAGTCTGGGGTGTCCGTGTTGCATGGTAGTCAAGATTCGGATGTTGTGAAGGGAAGAGAACTGAGTGTCAGGCATGTCAGTTAACAGCAGACCAACACTACATGGATCGGATTCTATGTAAAGCTTTAGGTCACTTAGTTGCCCTGGCTATTGGGTTATTAATAAATAGCTCTTTCTATGGAACAGTCAACCTTTGTTATTAACAATGATTTTACTCGTTTATCTACACACATCACACTAATTCACCCCTCTTATTTGCCCATATCTTGATGATCGGCGTCTTATTAATGAATAATGAATAATATTAATAATTGTCTAAATGTAGGTATATAAATTACATGTATTTGTAATTTGAATGATAAAAAAGATGAAAACCAACTGTTTTTGTGGTCAGTATACTACTTTTAAATCTACTTACCTGCTTAAATTTATTGTTGTTTTTCCCAAAAGGTGAAATGCTTTTCAAGTCCACCCAAGCCCTGGTAACAGGGCCATCATCAAAAAATACGACGTGATAATGGGTCTGCAACAAAATTGAATACTCAATAAAGAAAAGCTATTAATAGAAAAAAATAGGTAAGAGAAGCCTTACATATTGCCTCAACACATATGTTCTTCATATAAGACTGACTGACACATAAAGTGATACAAGAAGTCGCAAGGGGAAATAGAAGAACCACAATATAAATAAATTGGTAGCGCTCGTAGTCGTCTGGGGGTCTGCCATGACTTCCGCAACTTTGACGCATTGTATGCTTCAAGGACACACAGCAGACTAAATGAACCCAGACAGGGTAATAAATGGGATTCATAAAAGCTACTGAATAGCACATCAATGTCGTAAATTCACTACAAAACTTATAGCAAAATATTTGATTGCAGGGGTACTACATACCCCCACGTGACTACTTAAAGCTTAATACTATCAAATTATAATCCCTTCCTGAAAGAAGAGCTTCAAGAATGAATTAAAGCCTGGTTATGCATAAACATTTGTTAGTCTTTTTTTATCTCTGAGGTAGTCTCAGTCCTAATTAAATCAAATTGCTAGGCTTTACTTGCTAGTTTGTGATGAGTTTTATTATTTTATAACCAAGACAAAATACTGCAATAGGTGGTCTTTATAAGGACTGAATACAGTTAATTTTAATATTTATTAAATTCAACAATAATATTTAAACCAAAAACATTTTTTTAAATATGACTTATGTGGTATTCTGTATATATTAAATAAATAATTTTACATTCAACTCCATCTATGGATTATTTCTGCCGGTGTGTGCTGAAATCCAAATTCTGTACATTTTTACTGCTTTAAAAAGTACTATTGTTCAGAAATATGCATGATTTACCTTTTTTCAAAAAGTTCATAATACTCCTTTTGCTTCTCACACTGAACTCGGTTCCTGCAGCTTGAAGTTGGTGGAGGGAGAGTATATCCATTGGTGAAGTTCTTTGCTGCTATAACTATCGAAATGTGCCTTCAAATGTTTATAAACCTTCACTGTGGTTAATTTTCGGTATTTTCTTATGGGGTCTTCACTTTTTGAGCCATACTCTCCAATGATAAAAAAGTTTTCCTTGTCTGTAACAAGGTGTTTATTGTCATCCTGCTCCATCCTTTCTCTTACAGAAGCATCAATGAAGTCTCCACAGCCAGGAAATTTCTTCAGTAAATCAACTAGGGCAACTGTTCTCTTCCAGAATTATTAGTGAACAGATTCCACCCCACTGTACTTCCTTACAGAGCACATCAATGTTACCTACTCTAATTTGTCCATGACATAGAAACCCATTCGATGATGTCTAGCAGGTCAACCTTTTTCAGCCTCATCAATTGCTGTTACAATCAAGAAAAACAGTTTTCAACAATACATCTTCTTAATTTCTGCTAGGACACCTTGGTCCATTAGTTGACAAAGGGCAATCATATTTAATGAAAAGAACATGGTTTTGATAAAGTTATCGGTCATCTCTCCAGCATTAGGGTGTGAAGGAGCATTGTCTAAAATCAAAACTGCTTTTCTTGGGAGATTTTTTTGATTTTAGAAAACTTTCCACAGAAGAGAAAATTGATAATGAAATACATTTTTTGAAAATTGCTCCATATATCCATGCATTCATTTGATTCCTGTGCCACACAGGAAGCTCATTCACATCTACATGTTTCTCATCCTTTCTAATGAAACAGAGTCATAATTTATGCTCATCAATTGCATTGCAGCATACTATGATTGTTATTCTTTCACTACTCCTTTTGGAACTGATTTTTCTTGTTTTGAAGACAAACTTTTTCAGGTAATATACAAAGATTTAGTTCTGGTTCATTGCAGCTATTTAACTCCGATTCAGTTCTTTTAACTCCAAAATCTAAAGCAACCTCATTTACACTTTCCACCTTGACCGTCTTTTCAAAGGGCTTAGCTTTTGCTCAGACAAATTATTGTCTTTTCTCTTCATTAAAAACTAGCTGATCACAAATATATAACTGGACAACAAATCAATCTGCAGTCAAATGTAGGATAGCCAAAACTTGTAATATCACACAGTAGTGAACACAGTATTATCTCACTGATTAGGCTATGGAATTTACTGGCTACTGGCTAGCAATCGTAAGGGTGTTATACATGTTAGGGATGGAGACAGAGTCCAGTCTCGGCAGCCGAGGTGATAACACTGTGGAGCGAGTGTTGTGAAGTCTGAGCGTTATCTGTATCACTAAGCTTGTACTAACTTGCTTATACAGTGTTCATTCCCCATATTCCAATTTAATATAATTAATTTTTTCCAGTAAAAATGTTGGCAAACTGTGGCGTTTGTGGTGAGGTGTGTGCGGATGAGAAGCTTGCCATTAAGTGCAGTGGCGATTGTGCGAGTGTTCCATTTAAAATGCATAAAAGTGGACGGAGTAAAAACCCGGACAGGCAATAAAGACTGGAAATGCGAAGATTGTCAGCAGAACAAGGAACCCTCTGTGTTGAGCAGCAAGTCGTCGTCATCCTCTACAGCCATTACGAAACAATTTATGATCAATGTTCTAGATACATTTAAAAAAGAGGTATTTGATGAGCTAAAACGTCACAATGACAAATTAAATGAATTTAACAAATCCGTTGATTTCCTGTCGAAGGGCATTGATGACGCCAACGTTCTGATGAATACTACTAGAAAGGAGTTCAAATAAATGAAGAAGCAAAACGAAGATTTGGTGTTGAAGAACACAGAGCTTACAGGTGCGGTGGACAAGTTGACTGATAGAGTAAGGGAACTGGAACAGTACTCAAGGAAGTCCAAGCGAACGAGGTACATCCTACATTTTCTAAAAACAGGGTATACTTAAATGAGCACCTCTGCCCAGAAAACAAACAGTTTCTTGGCAAAGGAAATGTAGGGATTTAGATATTAAATATGTTTGGTTCCGAGACGGAAAATGTTTTGTTAGGAAGTCGGATGGGGAAAAATGTCACAAAATTGTTAAAATTCAAGATCTGAATAAAATATTCTAGGTTTGTCTGTGGATATTATATGCATTACACAGTATTTATATCTAGTTATCTTTTTTCTCTCTGACTAGTAAATATAAATTGTAAATTGTGCGTAATGAAAGTACAAATATTATAATGGACTCACAGGTATGTTGTGATATCTACCATCACCTAGACAGTAAGTCTTTTGTTTCCCAATCTGACAGAGGTAATATTAGTTTATTATATGTAAACATTAGAAGTATCAGGAAAAACTTTAATTCTTTGCTAGCCGAAACAAATTCAATTATTCATAACCTTGGTTTCATTGTACTGAGTGAAGTTTGGATAAACAGTGAAGAGATTAATTTATACAAAATTCCAGGCTTTGACGTAGCTATTAAATGCAATGACATATATCGAGCTGGAGGTGTCGTATGTTACATTTCTAATAAATTTAAATTTGCAGAGTTAAACATAAATATTTCAACGTCCGATTGTCTATCTCTTGATATATCGTGTGGTTCAACACGCTTCAATTTGACCTGTTTATATAGATTAAATCAATTTACAGAGGCACATTTTGTTCAAGAATTGAATTATATCTTACCGCTTATTAAACCAAATTCAATATTTGATGGTGATATAAATTTAGATACACTTAGAAATTCAGTTTATGTTTCAAATTACAATAGTTTATTAAATAGCTACAGTTTTTTATCTTTAATAAAGAGACCAACAAGAATTACACAATTTAGTTCAACTTGTATAGATCAAATTTTTGTAAAATTTAAGGATAACAGTAACTTGAAAAGTGCAATCTTTAATTTGGGCATAACCGATCACTGTTTACTAGGCCTTAATATTAGCTTGGCTTGTTATGAATTTATTGAAAGAACTGAGTATACAACAATTGAGTATAACTATAATAATATTAAAGATGAATTGAAAAAAGTGAACTGGAACTGTATTTATCAGAGTAATGATGTTAATTGTTGTTATTTAAGTTTTAGTAGTATTTTAAATAATGTTATAAATAAACATAAATCAATAGTTCAGCATATTAATAGTAAGTATCATAAAGCAAGACAAAAAAGCCCTTGGATTAATATAAATATAGTCAATAGAATTAAAAAAAGACAGAAAATGTATAAAATACTGAAAAAAAGACCATATGATTTAAATTTTACAGCTTACTATGACAAATTTTGTTTGAATTTGAAAAACGACATTGTCAAGTTAAAAAAAACTATTATGCTAATTTAATTAATAAATATAATGGAGACAGTGGAGGGTGATAAACAGCATTACAGGTAGCCTTAAACGTAATAACATAGATAAAGTTGTATTGGATGATGGGACAGTTTTGGAGGATCCCAAGCAATTGTCAGAGGAGATCAACAAGTACCTTATCAGTGTACAAAGTACAGCTGATAACACTGTCTGGTTGGCTGACAGAGTTTGTAATTTGATGAATTATTATCATTCATTCTTTGTTGCTCCTACTGACTCTGCCGAAGTCATAAACATAATTAAAAGTCTTAAAAATAAAAAATCAACTGGCCACGATGGACTTTCTGTAGAGATGCTCAAGTATTTTTACAGTGAAGTAGCTCACGTTTTAGCCTACATAATTAACTTAAGTTTTGAAACTGGTATTTTTCCAGAGTCACTCAGGAATATTATTGTTGTACCTCTATTTTAAAAAAAATAATTCGTTCAAAATTGAAAATATGAGACCAATTAGCTTGTTATCTGTTTTTTCTAAAATAATGGAGAAATGTATGAAAGTTAGATTAGTAAATTACCTGAGTTCTATAAACTTCCAGAATAAATCCCAGTTTGGTTTCACAAAAAATAAATCTACAGAAGATGCGTTAATAAACTTTTCAAACTTAATATATGAATACATAAATAATAACAGAAAAACGACTGCAGTATTTGTTGACTTTAAAAAAGCATTTGACCTTGTGAATCATAATATTTTACTTAATAAAATGGAAAGTGCCGCTGTAAGAGGTGTTGCGTTGAAATGGTTTGAAAGCTTTCTTGCAGGACGGACCCAATCAGTTAAAATTCATAATCAATTAAGCACTTCATTATTAGCAAGAGCCGGAGTCCCTCAGGGCTCCGTGCTCTCTGCAAATCTAATTTTTATTAACGACCTGTTAGATCAACATTTCACATGTTCAGTTAGTGTGTTTGCCGATGATATTGCACTTGTATCCTCCAACAAAAATGAATTAAATCTCCAAATGAGTATTAACGATGATTTGAACATTTTGCGGTCATGGTGCTTCAAGAATAAAATGCATGTTAATGTAAAAAAAACTAAATATGTTAACTTTCACATTATCGGCTTTAGATTCGCAAACCCTATAGTTTATCATAAATTTGATTGTGAAGGTGTCGTGTGGCTGTAGTGCTGTTGAGCAAGTCCCCACCTTTAAATATTTAGGGTTAACTTTAGACAGCAAAATGTCCTGGAAAAAGCATATTTGTGATTTAATAAATAAAACTAGTTTTAATTTAAGAAAATTTTACTTTCTTAGATACTTTTGTGATGTAAATTTACTGCGAACTCTGTACTATGGTCTGATTCATTCAAGGATACAATATAGCATTATTTTTGTTGGGGGGGGGGAACTTGTAAAACAACAATAAATACTATTAGAACAATTCAAAATAAATTTATTCCAATAATCCTGAAAGCAAATGCAAGAGACTCTTCTTTACCTTTATTCTATTTATTAAAAATATTACCCATCCAACATTTATTCATCTATAAAACATTACAATTATTTTATATATGTGGCAATAGAGGCTCAACCAGAATTCATCACGATATGAGAAGTAACAAGAATAGATTATTTATCAAACCCAAAGTAAACAAAATGTTCTTTAAACAATCTTTTAATTACTTAGGCCCAAATTATTTCAATAAATTACCATTATACATTAAAGAAAGCAACAACAATAAGGAATTTTGCCACAAGCTAAGGAACTGGTTATACACTATACATGACACAAGTTGTCTGAGCCAGGCCTTAACTCAGAGTAAATTATAGAAAATATTAGTTTATGAGCTGTAAAATATTAATTTTAGATTAATTATCAAATACTGTTATTTTAGTAGTAGTTTGAATTTAGTGAATGCTACAGAATGCCTTTCTAATTATATACAAGACTGTAATACTTAAAAGAGGCTGGACTGAGTTATTTGTTAATTTATTGTATTATTATTATTTTTGGTCACTAACCACATTACTGGAAACAGTGGTTAGTATTATTCACTTAAGTTTTTATGTTCATTTAATTGTCAAGATGTTATGAATAAAGATCATTTTATTCATCATTATTCATTCAGTTGAGCTTGGACACCTGCATAGGATTCTGCAGAGCTTACATGAAAATTATTTCCATTTAAAGGAATTCATTACTTCATGAGGTAACATAGAAATTAAGACTGCCAGCTTGTTACCCAGCTTAGTTTATAGGCCTTATTTGAACTCAAATTCCAGTTTCGTAACTAAAACTGAGTTTTTCCATCAATGGAAGGTAAGAAGTGGTATGGTAACAGAGAATACACAATGGTAAAAACTGTATTGAAACTGAACAAACAAATATGACAACTGGACCTGCAACAGTTTATAAATGTAAAAGACATTAAGATAACACTGAAGTTACTTACAACTGTGCGAAGATCTTCAAGAACCCAATAATATTGAGCCAGGTCGGGGTCATCATCTACCATAGCAGGCCACCAGGGGTAGCCAGGAACACGAGCCCATACAACGGAGCCGGCGGTGAAAGAGTTTTCAATCATGTCTTCTTCCTCTTCTGGAGATGGAAGCTGCTCCTCACACTGACAGCTGTTGTATTTTTTATCTGAATAGCAACATTATTCCTCAAATACTTTATTGAAAAAGTGCAAAATAAGCGCCTTAAGATATCCGAGCTTGTCTGTCAGATAAATTTATATTTCCTTTTGGTAAGAGAAATCATTTTTGACAGCAAAACTGTTAATTTTTGCGTTCTTTAAAGCAAGCATGAACTGTATTTTTAATGTAAATTTTCATCTATGTATAGATGAAAAATTTACATTAAAAATACAATACTCAAATAAAGTTAGAGGTTTTAATATTAGAAACTTTTTTGTTTTTTAATTTATGTGCCCAAAATAATAACTTGATCTAGCAAATTAAAAAGTGTCATTAATATTAGAGAAGATGATAGAATGATGTTCATTAACACTAAATTGTAATAAATTCATCATTAAAAATCCTACAAAAATATATATAAAAATAAGAAAGATGAGCTTTAGTTTTTTTTTTTTTATTAAAACCCAATTAATGATTAAAAATCCATCTTTTTTTATTTGACACATTTTTGCCACTTGGCCAACTGAGCCAAACTGCACCTGGAGAAATTTAAAGGGTTCAAAAGAGTTTGAGTCCCAACCAAAATATTTTATTGATGCCTGAAAAATTATATTTATAACAAACATTTAGATAGCGTTTACTAGCCACAATCAAACATGTTCCTTTCTTTCCTAATTGTAACAGTGCTCTATCTAAATTATTCAAGGGTTAATGTAAAAAGTAAATGAACATGAGTGTGAAGAAACTTGTAATGTAAGGTGGAAGAAAAAATCTTCCTTTAACAATATAAACACTACATTTAAGCCAACATGGTTGATATTACGATTACAATGAATTGAGACTGAAATAAATCAAATCGTTTATTTGTCGAATAACAATATAAATTGGATGACAAAAGTCAAAAGCTACTTGAAAAGTAACATTCAGTATGAGAATTAACCTAAGTAAATAATGTAATGCCCTTATGAAACAAAAAGCAAGCAACAGAATAGTATTCTTTGTGAACCAAAAGAGCCTTTAAATGTTGTTAAAACTTAGTTAAACTAGGTTCATCTCTCAGACGTGACGGGAAGTGGTTAAATAGTGTAACTGCTGAACTATACACTTGATTTAAAATAAAGTAGTGCAGTGCTTAAGAATTGGAATGCGGTTAGCATTTCTAAAGGTATAGCCGGGACTATTGGAAGGAAGGAAGAACTTGATATTTTTCTTTAAGAAGAATGCCGTCTCTAATATATAGACTTGGAAAGTTCAATAACTTGTTTGAGTGAAAATAACCTCTGCATGGTGTTGACTTAGAGGCCCAGAACAATTCTCACAGCCTTCTTTTGTAAACGGAATACATACTGATTTATAGTTGTTTCTGCGCCCCAAATTGAAAGACCGTATATGAGATGGTAGTATATGAACCAAAAAAGTGGTAAGTAGTATAGTTGTATTCTTTAAGTATGGAGCCTACGCAAAACAAATATGCCACTGCTAATTTTTGTACAGACCTTACCCATTATTGTCATCGAGATCCATTCTATTAAGGATTTCTGAGATCAGTTTTCTCCTGTAACGTCTCTTAAAACACTTGATCACTCCCTGACCCATCGGTTGAATCAGACTTGTAACATGTGGTGGTAAAAAAATACATCGTATTCTGCTTTCCCCATCAACTTCAATATTTCAATAACGTGGATGTGTAGGTGTGTTACTCAACACCAAAATGGCTTTTAATAGCAATTTCAGGTGTGTTTATTTAAATATGTATTCATCCGTCCAAACTGATTTTTGGTTTTATAACACAATGGGAGGGATGAAACATTCACATTTTTAAATGCCCTGGGTTTTTGGGACTTTCCAATTAAGAGAGGGGTAAGTTTATGTGTACCCGTGGCATTCAAGCATACATACATACATATCCTGTCCCGTTCCTATTATCTTCGGGTCTGGGTATTCACTAGGCCAGACTTCTATGCATTCAAGCATAGAACAACTGTAATTCTCTCCTTTTCATTTCCAATCCTGTAGCTGATTTCTCAATGCTAGTGGTGAACGTTTTGTCTGGTAAATGTTTGTAGTTGAGTCCAGTTTCATCTATATTGTACACCTGTTCAGGATGTTAGCCCTCTTTTTTATCAAATTACTGAGTTTTTTTTTATCGATTCCTTAGATGCAGCTGGATCAGAAGAAAGTTTTTCACCACATATGTTAAGAAAATGGACACTAAAGTAGGTCGACCAAGGCAATAAGATAGGTTCACACTTGATCACCTCAAACATAACACTATAAGATGAACATTACTTAATCTCAATGATTTGCAAACATCCCCGGGTCTTGTCAACATCCTAGGAGTGCCAGTTTTAAATTGTTCAACTATCTATTTACTAACAGTTACATCCGCATTGAGTGTAATTGGTAGTGTTTTTTTATTATTTATCAACTTCAATGGCATATTATTAACACTATGGCATTGAAGTTGACATAACATAATGGCATAAATTCGAAAAGATAAAAAGAACTTCAAACTGAAATGCAAACCATTTTCGAAGAGCAAGATGAAAAATCCCAACAGGCACTTGATTTAAACTTAAATAAAATTAAACAATTGGAAAGGACCATCCATGCACTCCAGAAAAATATAGAGGAAAACAT
Organism: Stictocephala bisonia; assembly: GCA_035578905.1. Classification (NCBI taxonomy): domain Eukaryota; kingdom Metazoa; phylum Arthropoda; class Insecta; order Hemiptera; family Membracidae; genus Stictocephala; species Stictocephala bisonia. The sequence continues at coordinate 23,597 of JAQJVL010003761.1, read as the reverse complement.
AAAAGATCCAGAATCATATAAAAACTCCACCACTCAAACTTCTGAAGGAATATCCCCTTCAATTACACCACAAACTCTGTCATTCTTTCCCTCTCCCCCACCAAACAGCTCTCCGTCTCTCCTCATACAAGTTGGACAGCTAAGCACCAGGCAAGACAAAGTGGAACAACAGATGAAGCTATACTAGACCAGCTACAAAATAAAGATCACCTTTATCCACTATCTCTGCCCACATCTGACCTTGACAACTACCAAAGTACTGGGGAAATAATATCACACTTCTCAGTACAACACTGTACCAAGGACCCCAACGAGAATTCAATCGGGAGAGCCAGTCAAACTCCCACAGAAAAACTGAGCTCATCACAAATAGGGAGAGTCAAACAAACTCCGACTAAAAAACTGAACAAAAGTTTGACGTGGAGAGCCAGACAAACTACTTCTAAAAAACAGAACAATTCTGTTAGCTTATCGACAAACACTGCCGCTTTGATCAAGAAAAACAATCCCATTAAAAAGAGAAGGGATAACAGGTTAAGCGTGTCATTGCAAGTTGCAAAAAGCAAAGCACAGATTCACACAGCGGAAGTGTCACCCCCTCCAACTCTGGAAGCCAAAAGAACACAACCAGTGAATCCTCAGGCAAACAGCAAAAAGGCTCACCCTCAACATGCAAAAATAAAAGACATAAATGAGGACTATGAAACCTTTTTTGAGAAAAACATTAACTACTATAGGGAGCTGATAAATAATTACGGGTCCAATAACAGCACAGAATATATTAAATTGACAAATTTGATATCTACAAGTTGCAATACTTCTAAAGAACCCACTGCTGTCTCTGATTGCTCACTGAATACCCCAATGGCAGAAAATGAAGAATATTTTTTAGGCCTCAAACAACGAAACGAAATGAACATCTGACAATCCTTCATCAAAACATCAGGGGGCTCTCAAACAAAGTTGACAGACTAAACCATCTGCTCAATGAAACATCCCCTAGTCTTTTTATACTGACAGAACATGGCTTGAGTCAAAGTGAAATTTTAAACACCAAAATACAAGGCTACAATTTGGTAACTGAATTTAGCAGAGCAAATCATAAGCTAGGAGGTGCCGCTATATACTGTAAGGACAACCTGACAACCAGTATAGAGGCCATTGAAATTACACATTTTTGTGAAGAACTTCTCCTTGAGGCAGCAATGGCACAGATCAAAGTTAAAGGAAAGCTAATATATCTCCTTGGTGTATATCGCCCTCCTGGTGGAAACACAAGAACTGGCCTAAATATTCTGTCTCAAATCCTAGACCACAACCAAGCACACAATAAGTTATTTTTATTACTAGGGAATATAAACATTGATAGCTTAAAAGAAAACAACCCTGACAATTTGATGCTAAAAAACGAACTAACCACACACAACATAAGAAGGCTTCCCCTCCCTGCGACACGGGTAACAACTGAGACGAGATCCTCCATAGACTGCGTATGCACAAACATCCCAGAAGCGGAGGTCACTGTAACTATTTTACAAACTGGCCTCTCTGACCATACAGCCCAGATGAGCAGCCTTGATATAAACCAAGAGACCAACTCAACACCAATACTAAAGCGACAAATGGGGAAAAAACCTCGAAAATCTCAAATCCATCCTCGTCAACAAAAACTGGAATGCTGTTGAAACTGCTGAAGACACAGAAACAGCATATAATATATTCCATGACACCCTTTATACTGCCCTAGATATCTGCTGCCCTCAAAGGAAACACAAGAACAGAGGCCCTACCAAACCATCTCATTATTACGACTTGGAATCTGCTGATATGAAAGCCTCCTGTCTACGAGCCCTTAACACCTACGAAATAACAGGAGATATTCGAGAAAAAGAAATAATGATAAACAGAAAGAGGATATATGACCAAAAACTAAGAACACTGCATCGGCAAGCAAACTCAAAGCACATAGAAGAATCTGACAACAAGACCAAGGCCCTATGGAGTTTGATTAATAATGAGAGACGTGGGAAACAGTGCAAGTAGGAGTGCCCTAAACTTAACATCAACAACACCACACTACATAATCCTGCAGAAGTAGCTGAAAGCCTTAACACTTACTTTACTCAGATAGCTGATATGACAATCCAAAACCAAATAAACACTCTAGCACCTGGCTGGACAGGAGAAAACCCAAACTTGTTAAACATCCCCATGCCAGAGTCATTTTGCATGACACCGACAACTTAGACAGAGGTGAATCAAACAATTCGCAGCCTGAAAAACAAATCGTCCAGTGGCATAGATGAGTTTTCTTCAAAGAGTGTAAAGCTCTGTGCAAATGAATTAACCCGACCCCTTGTAGCAATCATTAACAAATCTTTTGTCGACGGTCACTTCCCCTCAAGACTTAAAGTGTCAAAGGTCTATCCGAAACACAAGAAAGGAAAGAAATCAGACCCTCAGAACTACAGACCCATCTCGCTAATATCTACATTTGCAAAAATCATAGAGAAACTTGTTCTGAAGAGACTGATGGTCTACCTTAAACATCACAATTTAATCACAGTCAACCAACATGGATTTCAAAAAGGAAAATCAACCATATCAGCAATTATCAGCTTAGTAGAATCAATCATCGACAGCATAGATGACGAAGAGTACGTAACAGCCTTATTTCTTAACTACAGCAAGGCCTTTGACTGTCTGGGACACAACCTAATATTAAAAAAGCTGGAAAATCTGGGAGTAAGAGGCATAGAGAATAAATGGTTCTCCAGCTACCTCCGAGGAAGGTTACAACTTGTGGAGGTAACAGCATACTGAATCTTGCATCACCAGATCATACACATCAGCTCCAAAACCAATAGCAAGAGGTGTGCCTCAAGGATCAGTACTTGGGCCAGTTCTTTTTATCCTTCTGACTAATGACTTCCCTACTTTCATTGACAGCCCCAGTACTGACTGCATAATGTATGCAGACGACACTACCCTTCTTATAAAAAATGACACAGTAGATGAACTATCCCTTAACTCTCTGACTTCTCTCCAACGAGCCATCAAATACAGTGCACTGAATGATCTGGCAATAAATCCTAAAAAAACAACGCAAGTGCATTTCAGTAGGAAAAATGAAATACCAACAAATATTCCAGACACATCAGTAGCCGATAAAACACAATTTCTGGGCTTAACTATCGACAATACACTTTCATGGAGTCATCATGTGAGAACAATTTCGAATAAAATATGTGCAGGCATATACATCATGAGGCGACTCAAATCAGTGGGTACTGAGGCATCCGTCAAAGCTGCCTATTACGCACTGGTAGAGTCCCATATTAGATATGGTCTTATCATCTGGGGCAGCTCTAATGGAAACCTGAAAAGGATACTCACTCTCCAGAAAAAGGCAATCAGATCCCTTGCCAATCTTGAGCCTCGACAAAGCTGCATAGAAGCATATCAAAATTTAGGCATTCTGACTGTACCAGCTCTGTATGTATACGAAACAATGCTACATGTTGACAGACTCAACTTTGACACTTACAACAATCTCCATGACTACAACACCCGACACGCCTCCAGATATGTTCTGCCCCGCCACCGAACTGCCTTCTTTGAAAAAAAACCATCCTATGTAGGGCAAAAACTCAGAAATCGACTGCCAGAGGACCTTCAATCGCTAACTGGAAAGGCACTGAAGAAATCACTTCAAGAATTCCTTGTTAAGACACCACTCTACAACCTGGAGGAGTTCCTGGATGCAACAAACACCTAATTGACTTTTCCTTTTGCTTTACATGTTTGACTATATTACTGTACTTAATGTTCATGTAATAAAGAAATTTTGATTTGATTTGATTAACACTATCATACCGTCCTGAATTGCTCCACTTAAAAAAATAAAATAAAATACAACTAGAAAACTATTATTATTTATAATCCAGTATTCATTATTTTACAGTACAATAAATCAGACCACTGTTAATGACAAAAGACTACTTTTTCTTATTAGGTGTGATTCCCCTCCACAGTACACATTCAGAAAGCTTCCAAAAAGTTTGTGGGCCCAGCACTTCAAATCTAACACTTTTTGAAAGCTTCCCACAACACTGCTACCAAAGTAGGGATTGTGTTAGGTATATAATTCCTTGGATATGGGACACCATATATTATTTATGCGAAGTTTACTTAATTGAATTCCTTAGTTGAATTGATTACATTTTTTTCTTTTTCAAAAAATACTACACAAGCCAACATTAACTAAGAAACTATTTGGCTTTAACTTCATAAGTGAAATGTCCTGGTATGAGATTAAAACCTTTAAGTAAACTCTAGAAAGTATTTTAAAAATTGGAAATAATTTTAAGATTGGACAAACATTGAAATAATACTTCATAAATAATCCTGGGCATTTGCTTAGTGAATTATATTATTTTTAGTTCATTTATTGTTTAAGACTTTTAAACTGTTCTTAGTTAAATTTCTTAATATACTCTAACTGATAGTGTATAACATAATGTTTGACAGAATATTATGTAGACATAAACATAGATTCTGACTGATTGATTATCAGATTAAGTTGTATCAAATACAGTTAAAAATAAAAAATCAACTAAAACAAAGTAGCCTTTTATTATCAGGCCAGAATTTTCAGGAAGATCAATCACTACCTTTTAAGTGAAATTCCAGGAGGTTCAACTTAATTTAGCTTTATCGAATGTTGGATAATTCAGAAAAATGTCACTGGAGTTGGATGATCAAAACAGGCGCACTAGCCAGACAGCGTGATTGAACACTGACCACGATTCTCCTTTCTCTCAGATTGCTCTAAAGGAGAATAAAATATAAAAGTTGACACTTACCTACAGATTTTACAAACTATCAAATGCTACCACGCTTTTGTTAAAAATATTTGTTATGCTAAAAAATGGACATTTCGCTATGTTATTTATTTATGATTTTTCACTAATCACCCATTGTTAAGTTATGTGTACTTTAACTTTTCATTTTATTTTATAAAATAGTTTTAAAATGCTATTATCATGAAAATATTAGGAATAGTACAGAAGTCCTACATTAGCCAACTTTACAAGTATAAACAATTCAGTAATATTTCCTTACATTTAATCAAATAAATAAATAAATTTTTATTGTCACATTAACATATATAACGTATTTTTTATAGCACAGCTATTACATACGTGACATTATCAACTTAAATTACTTAAACTAGTGTTTTGTAAAAGATAAAAAATCTTTGAGGATTATTTTTTAACCTTATATTGTAGGTGTGATCAATGTCTGGCTGTAAAATTTTTCAAAATTTACCTCTACCAGCAATAGTGTTTTTAAAATTGTTAAATTTGGCACAGTCATTATTTATAATTCCTTAAAAATTGGTTTGCAGGATGCTCTCCAAGGTGAAAAAGTCATTATGCTTAAAAAAATTGTCTGAACTTTAAATATTCTCTCCACATCTGATTCATAGCCCCAAAACTCAATACCACATTGAAGAATTGAATAAAAATATGCATAATAAACTATTAAACGAGTTTTCAAATTGTGTTTCTCAGACATAACATTTGGAAACATGCAGAATTTTATTTACCCAGTATATTTTCAATTTTTTTCAGTACGTAAACATAGTTTTGTTATAATACCTGGATTCATGTTACAGAACCACACCTCCGGTACATCTTGAGGATCAGTAATGTGTGCCAGGTATCTTTGCTTTTGGCATGTCTCTCTGCAGCAAAATACCTAAAACATAACATAACAACTTTTAATTTTACTTATCTTTCTTCTAAACAAGGATGCTAATCATAATTTTTTAAATTGAGTGAAATATATGAAAACCAAAAAGCCATTAAAACCTTTGGTAGGGTGTGGGTTTAGCAGGCAAGGAATAGCCAGGTAGACTTTATTAGAGGAGGCAAATCAGTACACATTTTTCATGCTATGTAATTAAGTCGATCTCTTTATTGTATTGATTAACAATAACATTTTTAACAAAGATGAATTTATTCTGAAAAATATGGAAGATGGAAGAAAGCGATGTGGTAGGGTAATCTAATCTGATTGTGCGTTGTTCAGTGCTCACTGTTCCAACAATTGACTGAAAGTGCTCGGTAGCATACATAGTAAACCACAACACAATTGATTGTGTTTGGTTCTGACAAACTTGGTAAAACCTACGTTTATTGTTTGGCAAGAACATTTCCTGGCAGTAATGGTCAGAAACAATACTGCCATGTATTTGGAAACAACATCGCCCTAATGTACTTGGCATAAAAACATTATTGCGACAATTTGAAGAAAATGTTTTTAAAAAATGTCTGCCATGTCATACAAACATGCCACACAATACAGTAGAACTTCGAACACAATAATTCAAATCTCAAGGGGCCAGTGAAAAAATTCAAATTATTCAATAATTCGAATTACACAATTATGTGGTTTATTTTCAATACAGTGCAGTTCTCTGCAGTTGCAATTTTCAAAACCACATTCATAACACAGTGTGAAGAGTCACACTGTGTTATGAATGTGGTTTTATCGTACATCATCAAGGCCGTCTCTAGTATAAGGCTCGGCCATTCAACGCTGCCAGCAGTGTTGCACAACCATTCAGCGTTATATTATGCTGTACAGAATGCAGTTGTTGAGGTTATAACCAAAACGAACACGAATTAGTAACAGTTCCATGTTATATAATTGTACACTCATTAACATCAGGATATATAAGGACCCGTCCCTTACTCGTTTACGAGCTTCAAAATCACGAAGAATCAAAACATTGCAAAAAAATGTATCTTATTTTTGAGGTGGGTCGATAATGTGTTTGAGGGTATTTCATATTCATTCATAATTTACAATTTTTTTGTACCCTTTTCGACTTCACGTATAATGGCAACTTTTTCCTGCAATAATAACGTTTTGTATTGAGTACGTGGTTTACTCAACAACATGTTTTGCGTAGTACAGTAAACACTGCAGTAATATACAGAACACACAAACAACAATGTGACGTGATGCCTTGCGTACTGTCGTCTGTTAATTGACGTGGCGGACTGAAGGTCACCGTACGCATGTGCCAATGCCGCACCACTCACGTTTAAGTCGTAAGCCGTCGCCCTCTCTCCACCCAATACACACACCAAGAAACGTACACCTATGCCACAGTATACATCTGTCATCCCATACTGTAGTTCTTGGAAACTTAGTATCACTTCAGTTTACTCTTATGACATTGAGAAATGTAAGTTGTACTGTAACAAATAAATATATTTTGTTGTAATAAACTTCGAATTAACCAAAGAATATTTCTAATTAAATATGATTTTTTACATCGATGTAATACAAAGTTCAAGGGACTGCGGAAAACTTCGAATTAAGGACGATTTCGAGTTATAAATCTTCGAATTTTCCAAATTCGACTGTATATTAAAAGTAATGAGCAAAATATATGATAAATTATGATTTGTTTAAGTTTTTTTTAGTTTCAAGCCTCAATTTAAATGCATATTGATTCCAATACTGTAGGTACTTACTCCTTCAGAAAAGTGATGCAGTGATAAATAATATAATAACAAAATTCATAGGGGATGGGACTGTTCCATAAGAGTTTATTCCAGTTAGTGAGTGTATCCGAAATCTTTAGCAGGAACAGATCTGTTTTAACTAAAGACATTAAATTATTAAAATATATGCTGTAATTAATAAATAATTATTACAAATATATATTATAAGCAAGGACCAATTGAAGAGCTATATGTGGGAGGATGGGTAAAGTGACTAGTGAGCAAGAATTAACAATTAAAATTGTTATTAACACTCCTTGATGTTAAAACAAGTACTTCTTCATCTTATATCAGTTGGAAAAATCTTTTATTTGGCTTGACCTATAAAGGCTCAAAGAAGCACAGAATAAAGAAAGAGAACATAACAAAGACAACATCTTCTATCTAGACAAGAGACTGCCATAGAACTTGAAAACTAACTGTAAAAACAATAATACGGACCAGATATCCTTCAAACTTGTAGTTAATATACCTCAAAGGAATCCCAAATTCGATGCCCATCACTCTGATATAATATTATAATATCTCTCACTCCATAAGAGATATTTACCTTTACCTTTATTTATCTGTTTACCTTTAGATCTTAAGATTATTCTAGTATTTCCCCACTTTGACTACTATGATGTTGTCATCAATGACGTGCCTACCCATCTTTCATATAAACTTCAACGAGCACATAACTACTGTCTACGTTATATTTTCAATCTCCGTCATGATGAATATATTACTTCTAACTTTAGACGTTTAAATTTACTGAAATTACATAGAAAGATCAAAATTTTATCTTTACGATACAATCTTCTTCGATCCAATAATCCTTGCTATTTAGCTTCAAATTTTGTGTTTAACTTCAGCCTCAGGATACGCGTCGGAGTTCATAAATGTTAACTATTCCAGCTCATCCAACAGCACTTTACAATGGATCTTTTACTGTCACTGCCTGCAGATTGTGGAATAAACTCGATCCTTCAACTCGAAATATTGATAGTCGAGCTCGGTTTGTTGCGGCACTGAGGGAGTGGTTGTCTGCGGATTCATGGAGGTTGTAGGCCATGGTCGTGCTGTTAATGTTGGACTGAATGTATGTGTGATGTGTGTTTGTTGTGTTAAGTGTCTGGAATAATTTGTATTTATTTATTTCACGTAAGTAATAGTTTTTTGTTTTATGTTCTTTCACACTTCATGCTTAATTTTTTTTAGTTTAATTATTTCATAACTCTAATTATATATTGTTTTTTGATTTGTAAATAATGTGCTCAGCAGAGGTGAACACGTATTAACTCTTTAGATATACTCATTGTAGTTTTGTATTGAATTTTCTTTATGAGGTTAAGTGTAAGAGAAGACCTAATGATCCTAACTTTGCCTCACTAAATAAAACCTTTTTCAATTCATTTCATTTGGTGGAACCATTTATCAGATCCAGCCTGGGAGTAGCGCAAATCCAAGACATATATATATATTTAAATGAACAATTTTATACAACTGACCAACATGATCAAATTCTACACTGGGGAACGGTTCTTTTTACTTTCGAGAGAAAGTATTTTCAATAGGGATTGAATTTCAGCAGACAAGGATAATGCTAATCTTTGTGATACAAAAACATGCAATACCCCTGAAGCAGCATTAAGGACCAGAAAAGGTTAAGCAATTTTATTAGAATTTGCCCCTGATATGTCATTGGTTAGACATACAGGCATTACCAAGTGTAAACTTTAGAACAATTAGAACTTTTTGTGACATGTAAATGACACAATCTTAATGTCTCGGAAAAATAAATTTCTGCATGATATCGAGGAAACATGCAAACAAAGGGATGATATGTAATACCACTATATGAGTGTTCAGATAAGACAAGTTTGGCGCTGTTTAAAATTGTTAAAGTTAATTAAAGTTGAAATTTTTTATGAAAAATTGGAATTTGTTGTACCATCAGGCATACAAGGCGTCCTTTGAAAGACAATATCATAGGACAGACTAGACATAGATTACTCAACCAAAAACTTTCTTTGCCATATGCTAACCAATGAACAACACTCTATGACACTTTCCAGGTGGTAGCACAGTTTGTAATATATATATAAAAATAGAATTATTCTTCACATTCCATCATGTCACAAATACATAAGGCTCTTGATAACTAAGTACCCTTACTTGGTACATGATATCGCTAGACTCTGTTTCATTGATGGATGGACGGTTTATTGATAATTTAAGAAAATAAATACTAACCCAAACGCCAACATTTCTGTGGCTCTGCAACTCTTCCAGGTGTTTACGCTGATCTTCTTGAGGTTGCTTCTGAGGTATCACATACATATGTGACAAGTGTGTTGAGCAGACACTGTCTTTGCTACTGCTGTTGCTGCTGCTGCTGGGGCTACTTGCGCTCAGCAAACTGCTGCTGTTCAAAAGAGAGCTCTGGGTCTCTTGCAGTTCCTATACAAAATTTATATTCTGTTAAATTGCCTATATAAGAGATAATTGCCTTATTTATATCATATTTTACATTAACTAACTTTAATCCAATTAAATATTTGTTTTGCATTCACTATAAAGATTATGGCCAGGGACACACAAGCGTTGAGAAATATGCAAATGCGCGCATTGGTATAAATACATCAGATTTAACACAAGACACTGAGGAGGACACAAGAGCGCACTATCTACTCCACTGGAGTGCACACGTTAAGTTGTTGATTTGTCCTAAATATGTACTCACCCATTGTGGTCACTTATGTTTTATAAAAAGAGGTGGTGAAATTGTACATGTTGGGTTTATCCAATTGATACTGATAGATTACTTAGTGATAAGTTCTGCTTATTATTTCTAAAACTAAAAGAAGACAGTGAAAAGTTCTTCGTCTATTTCAGAGTGAATGGAATATCTTTATTTGGAACTTCTGTGAAAGTTAATACTTTCCTCCCATATTAATAACACTGAAATGAAATTAGGTGATTTATTAGATAATGTATTGGCAAACACTATGCATCCCTTAAAATAACAGTTGGTCCTTAAAGAAATAATATAGTTTGGCATTTACAATTAATTTTAAAATAAAAAGTTGTATAATTACAACAGTTTTTATTTCAAAGTTCAATAATAAATTAATATATGTTCACTAATAAGTGAATGTAACATTTGAAGACAAAATAAAACTGGAACGTTATTTACAAAGTATCGTCTGCTGATTTAATTACAAAAAAGATCTTGTTGATGATGGTGTTAATCCTTGAGCATAGTTAAACATACTACTTGAGGGGGTCATCAACCCTACTTTGACCACCTTGTTGCCAAGTCTTCATTCAGTGGTACTGGATTCTAGGCTCTTGATAAACTACTTACTTGGCCAGGATTACGATGAATACAATCTTTTACTGTACAAGAAACACAATAAAAGGACAGAGAAGACAATTTAAAACAGTGCCGTTGCGTTAATGAATGAGCTATTTTATCCTTTGTCATTTTTTACTGACTGTAACACAATGCTAAGCAGTGCATCTACAAAACGGTACACATGTTGACCAACAGCCAAGAGAAACAAACTGCATTACCTCTAGGCAGTCAGACCAATGTGTTCACGCATTGACACACTGCAAAAGAAGCTGTTTAATGTGTCCGCGCCCATTGCCACCAATACTTTTGTAAGCCAATGGTTAACGCAATGGCATGCACTTGCGTACATCACAACGCTCGTGTGTCTCCGAACTATTGGGGGGGGGGATGTTACTTAAGCATGAAAGGCTTATTCAAGTTACCTTTTAAGTCCAAGAAATATACAGGGTGTCCTGAAAGTAAAGTGCCAAACATATTTTTTTCCAAAAACCCTTAGTTTAACAGATATCCGCCATTTTGTTTTTTTTTTACAAAAGAATTTGAATCCCAATGTTGACTCAACTGATCTTTATAAAACTCGCTATGCATGTTACAATAATAGACATCTGTTCTAGAAAAAAACATCAATTTGATCCAATTTCAAAATGGTGGCCATTTTAAGTTTTTGAACAGAAATTGCGGGAAATGGTAAAAAATATTTTAAACGCAGGTTTTTAGATAATTTTATTACCAATCTTTCAGTATCAAAAAAGTTGGAACCGGACAAAAAATAATCGAGACACATTGACATTTATGTTGAAAAGCAGCAAAAAGACTATTTGTTTTTGAGTTTTTTGCTGCCTCTCAACACAAATGTCAATGTGTCTCAGTTATTTTTTTGTCCAATTATAACTTATTTGATACTGGCAGATTGGTAAAAAAATTATTTATAAAACCATGTTCATAGTAATTTTTTGTATTTTTTGCCGTTTTCCCACAATTTCCATTTTAAAATGTAAAATAGCTGACATTTTGAAATTTGATCAAGTTGAAGTTTTTTCTAAGACAAAAAACATATGTTACAATAATAACACTTGGGTCTCTATTATTGTAACATGCATAGCAAGTTTTACAAAGATCAGTTAAGCCAACTTGGAGATAAACATTCTTTTTTGAAAAGAACAAAATTGCGGATATCTGGTAGACAAAGCGTTTTTGGGAAACAAATTATTCTTGATTTTCTCTTCATTTTTATCTATATACCCATTTCCCGAAGTTTGGCACTTTACTTTCGGGACACCCTGTATATGACTTCTACAGAGCTAAGTTCATAGAAAAACCTGTAAACAACTCGGTATGGTTGAGGGATTGAGCAACTGTATGGATCTTGTACTCAACGACTGAACAGTTTGACACAATGGCATTTAAGACACCTTACAAATCTGAGCATTCAGATATTGTGATTCTTAGCAAATATCTGATCCTCAAAATCTGACTCATGATTGAAAGAGGTAAGTATATGCCACATGGTGATTTTTAACCTTTGTAAGAATTTTCAGTGGTACTGAAAATTTGTGTGATTATGTGATTCTTTAGTGTGTGTTACTACTACTCTGGTGTTACTGAACTTGTCTTCTAAGGTAAGTTTGCTGATGTCCTATCTCTCCAATATACTAATTCCTGGCCTAGTGCCCTTTAACCTAACCTAACCTTTGTAAGAGGTAGTTTGTTTACAAAGTTCATCATACATAAATGTATCTGAATCATCATAAGTTTTCGGATCCAAAATCGGATCATAATAGTAGTTAATATTCTTGAGGACATAGTTGCTTGAAGATCCAATCTGAACATCACAAAGTCAGGCTGTAAAAATTGGGTTTTAAGTTTTTTATAACAGTAAGAAACCCAGAACATTTTGATGTGCGGTTTTTCCAAATTAATTTCTATCCTATACATTAAGATTTGTGTACACATAGAATCTTAATGTACAGAATTCAATGTATTACACATTGCCTATTAAAATGCCTAAATAAATTAAAAATGTAATTAATAAATTAGCTTTTTCATTAAGTCAAATCTAGAGTGTTATTCATTGTAATTTACAGCCTCACTGATTTACCCATAAAAAATATATCGACCCTGAGATTCTAAAAAATTTTAATTTGAGCAATAATATATCAGATTAACAAAAAACTTACTCTAATGTAACTCGCCACATAAACAGAGAGGTTACAAGTAGTATTGACCCACCCGCCTTCCCATACAAGTACAGTGGTATTAACTCACCCGCCCACCCATACACGTACAGGTATACATTTATTGTACCACCTTTCAAATATTATCAGTACCACTGTACGTGTAGGGACGGGCGGGTGGGTCAGTACCACTTTACGTGTAGGGACGGGCGCGTGGGTCAGTACCACTGTACGTGTAGGAGCGGGTGGGTAGGTCAGTACCACTGTACGGGTGGGTGAGTCAGTCATCAACACAAAGCTATTAAAAACTGACAACAAAAGTTAAAATAACAATTAATTATAAAGAGTCTATTTTAGAAACTATTTTTTGCTTGGGTATTATATAAAAATGAATAATATATATGTATATTTTTAAAAGAACACTTACAAAATATGTGTTATAATGTATATTCCCAAGATTAAGTAGTTAAAATTATGTCACCTTCAGTATGGAAGAGCCTTGACTCGGCTGCTTCGTGAAATGAGACCCCCAAGGACTGACTTGGGAGAGAACTTTGCTTTTTTGGGCTGGCGTAGTGGGGACCAACTTGTACTTATTATGTTCTTCTGAAAAACACACACTGAATTTTACAATAAAAAATAATTTAAAAGCAGAAGTTTTTACTTAAATCAAATCATAGGTACAATAAATGTACTTATTGTCACTAAGATCTTATTAATTCATATTTAATAAACGAACATACAGAAATTTATATTTTAACAATGTGCACTAATCTTAGAACTTAGGCTTAAGCGGCCGGTGTCATAACTAGAATCTACAGTTTCCGGTGACAAGCGCGTCAAGGTACTATCTACAATATTTACAAATATTATCTACAATATTTGTAAATATTGTAGATATTACCTTGACGCGGTTGTCACCGGAAACTGTAGATTCTAGTAATGTGCACTAAGTTTAAACAAATAAAAATTAAATTGTACAAGATATGAAAAATGTTGTTTGTCTTTACTACTACATACTGATATGTGTAAAATATGCCTTTTTTACATTTCTACTGATCATATCCATGTACTGCACAATGGATTACAAGTGATTAATATGAAGAGCCTCACATAGAAAAACTGATATTGGGTAGAAGGTGTAATTCTAGGTCATAACAAAAATCATACTTCCAATGTGTATAAATATGTATATTTACTATGTAATTCATTAGTAACTAAGTACGCTTTAGCCCTCCTTCAGAAGCAAACCTTCTTTAGCCATCACGGAAGGAATTTAAAAAAAATTACAAAAAATAGAATACTATCCAAACATATGTTATATTTTCTTGTTAACAATAAAATAAAGGTTAATATTTTGTACTACGAGGGCGGTTCAATAAGTCCTTAGAATAAGATAGAAAAAGACATTTTTTCGGGTAAACTATTGTTTATTTTTCAACATAATCTCCTTTTAGCTCTATACACTTCATTAGGCGTTTCTCTAACATGGATAAGCCATTTAAAAAGTAGGATTTTGGCAATTCCTCAAAATAGGCATCCTTTGGGCAATCACTTCTTCGTTTGACATAAAACTTTGTCCACCGAGCCATTTTTTCAAGTTTGGAAATAAGAAAAAGTCACTGGGGGCTAAATCTGGTGAATAAGGTGGATGTGGTAACAACTCATACTTTAATTCCATTATTTTTGCCATGGCAACTGCGCAGGTGTGTACATGTGCATTGTCTTGATGCAGAAGAACTTTTTTCTTTTTCAAGTGCGGACGTTTTGTCTTGATTTCTTCATTTAGTCGGTCCAATAACGATGCATAATATTCTCCAGTTATCGTTTTTCCCTTTTCCAAGTAATCAATGCAGATTACTCCTTGTGCATCCCAAAAAACTGTGGCCATAACTTTGCCGGCGGATTTCACTGTCTTTGCCTTCTTTGGAGCCCGTTCGTCATCAAAAACCCACTGTTTCGACTGTTCCTTTGACTCTGGAGTGTAGTGGTGGATCCATGTTTCATCTACAGTTATGTATCGACGCAGAAACTCACCATGATTGCGACGTAATACTGTCAAGACAGCCTTAGAATCAACCACACGAATGCGTTTATTCTCCTCTGTGAGCAAGCGCGGCACCCATCTTGCAGAGAGTTTTTTCACATTTAATTTTTCATGCAAAATTGTGAACACTGTGCCTTGTGATATGCCTGTAGCTTCAACTATTTCACGCACTTTGATTCGCCGATCACTCAAAACCATATCGTGGATTTTGTCAACCATTTCTGGGGTTGTCACTTCCACTGGGCGCCCTGAACGATGTTCATCTTTTGTGGATGTACGGCCACGTTTAAACTCGTTTACCCAGTTATAAACAGTTGCCAACACAGGAGCAGATGTACCATGAACAGCATCCAACTCAACTTTGATTTCCTTCGGTGTTAAGCCTTCCAAATGAAAGTGTTTAATCACAGCACGAAACTCACTTGTGTCCATCATTCTAAATAAACAAACCTTTCCTGATTCAATCAACAACAACAATGAAATCAGCTGATGAAATCAACTGAAACTTTCACAGTTGTCAAGCAACAGATGATAGTAAATAAAAATAAAACAATATTGATACTTTTTGCAACTTATCTTGTATTTTCTAAGGACTTATTGAACCGCCCTCGTATATATTTATATGTACATAAAAATATAAATTAAAAATCATAAAGAGGGACTATAATTTGAAAATAATAAAAAAAATATTAAATACTAGTCTGAAACAGCCACTTTGTGCCAAATTTGATCTAGTTTTAGGAAATATAATTTTACAAATATATAGAACCAATATAAAAATATGATACAAATAGTAAGTGTACAGCCACGTAAGAAGCTGATTTGAAATAAACAGATGTTTGTAACTACTCATGACGTCATGCAATAAGTATAGAAAAAAAAAAAAAACAAGTAAATGTTTAATCAGAGTAAAATCTCTAGTTTATGCTGATATTCAAGTCTCGGCAACTAGTCAATGTTTAAGTACTATAAATATTTTATATAAGTGAAATATTGTGCGCATGTTCAAAACTTGAATTCTCAAGCTTTTTGCCACTACTGAATCAGCTTAAAACTTGAAAATTCGAGGTTTGCCACTAGGAGTGTTAAAAATATATATTGTTATTTAATTTCAAATTACATGATTCGACATTTTGGTTTTTTTTTAAGCGAAGTACAAACAAAACTAACCAATAGAATAGTTCATTATCAAATAAGAAATAATGAAACAGACTATTCTTGCTCATAATTTTGGATATATGGGTGGTTAATCAAATCAAAATCATTTATTTGTCATACAACTTACAAAATGTCACATTCAAGCAAGTAAATGCTAGGTCAGTAAACTAATCTAAAAACTAAAAATCAATATGATTTGTAGACATGAATCATTTAACATGAAATCATTAGATTCAAACCACTCTGAAGATTTTTCAGAGAATTTTTAGATACAGTTTGAAGCTGTTCTAGATTTGTTTTAGAATGTTAAAAAGTTGTGTCATCGGCATGAAGGTAAAATTTTCTTTTTAAAAAAGAAGGAAGATCATTAATACAAATTAAAAATGAAATGAGTTCCAAAACAGATCCCTGAGGCAAACCATATGGGACCACTAACTCCTGTGACCATTTACCATCTACAATAGTCTGTTTTTTACGATTGCATAAATAAGATTTAAAAATGCCCATTCAGATACAGACATTCCATGGTAAGTTCAATATGATTGACGCCATCAACAGCCCTACTCAGACCACAAAAAGTGCCCTAAGCAAAAGCTTTATTTTCAAAGGCCGATAACACTTAATTCGCCAGCATGTCTGCAGCTTTGATAGTAGATTTTTCCTTTCTGAACCCAAAATGTGAATTAGACAATAAGTTCTTTTTCTCTATATAATCATTTAATTGCTCACAGATTGACATTTCAAAGATTTTTTATAGCACCGGAATTACTGAAATTTAATGATAACTCTGTGGTTTGTCCCTTGGTTCTTTTTTAAAAATTGGGCACTCTCAAGCTAATTTTAATTCATAGGGAAAAACAGCCTCTAAAAGACAAAGATTAAAACAGAAGTCAAAGGATCTGCAATACTTTTATATATTTTTTAAAAACATATTATTTGACATAACGTAATATGTCTTGGCTCTCAGAATTTTTAAGTCTATGTCTTGTTTCAATCATTGCTTTAGGATTTAATAGTTTCCACATAAAGAGTTCAGAATGAATTTGAACATGTTTGATTATCGCTTCAGGACTTACATCAAGATTAGATACTGATACCTTGATTTCATTTACAGTATTAACACAAATTTCATTAAATCTATCAGGTGAATCCTAAATTTGACTTATCATTTACACGTTAATTGCTACTATCTTTAACCACCTTCCAAGCAGTTCTACATTTGTTGATACTTGTTTCAATAAAATTTGTATTGTATAGTAATTTTGCATATTTAATTGAGGTACAAAAATGATTGTTTGATTTCTATTGAGCATGTTGTACTATTTTTAAAAAGACCATTTAAAAACATCAATCTATTTTTCATGCAAGCTAAATTATAGTACCAGGTATGTTTTGTTTTTGTTTGATTCGTTTTTACTCTTGTTAGTTTTGCAATAGAGTTGATGTTGTTTACTAAAATTTTAAAGAAAGTTTCAATTGGACTGCAGTATTTAAATTTAGAACATTATCCCATCCATAAGAGCTAAGGTGGTCTACTAAGTAAACCAGAGAATCTTTTTGTATAGAAAGTTTTAGGTTAGGTTAAAGTGAACTAGATCAGGAATTAGTATATTGGAGAGATAGGACATCAGCAAACTTACCTTAGAAGACAAGTCCACTAACACCAGAGTAGTAGTAACATATACAAAAGAATCATATAATCACAAATTTTCTGTACCACTGGCACTCTCTTCAGGTGAGTAAAAAAAAAAAAAAAAAAAGGGAGAGAGCGCAGCGCGTCTCTTTTGTATATGTTACTACTACTCTTGTGTTAGAGGATTTGTTTTCTAAGGTAAGTTTGCTGATGTCCTATCTCTCTTGTATAGAAAGTTTATAATAGGTAACTGAATTAAGATTTGAAGAATAGCTTTTTTCTGATTGTAATTGTTTCTCTTGACAAAAAGGACATTTGCCATCAAACCCTCGTTATCAAAGAACAGGAAGTTAAGAATGTCTCATTGCATGTTTTAACTTCTTTGACAATTAACTAGAACATTATCCAAACACTTGGCCCCTCTAGTTATTTAATTTAAAAAAAAGTTATACTATTGTAAGAATTACAGAACATCAAAGTTCAAGTTAAAATCACTACCTACAATAGAAGTGTAGTTTGGCCAGCAGGTTAAAAAAAGAGATCAATCTGACAAATGAGTAAAGGCAGCTATTTAAAAATTTATTGCCGAACAAAATTGCTTAACATTACAGATTTTTGTTTTTACATTATTCCAGATGAAAATCAATGAATCACCCAGAATATGGTTGACTCTACAGAAGGCACTGGCACAAAAATAATCTTTGGGAGCTGCTAATTCAATTTCATGAACAGGTTGCCAGAGGTTGAATATATATATATTTTATCACTTAATAGTGATCACGAATATTGGTAGGAGGATAGTTCCAACCACCTAACGCAACAAGGACCTAACACTCACAATTCTAGGCCTGAAAACATACTAAGTGCCATGTCTGTATTACATCTCTTGATAGTCTGAGGTAAGTATGATTTTAGTATTAGTATTAGGTATTAGTCACTGGAGATAAGTGAGCTATTATGACAGATTTCAAGAGCTTTTATGTTATCTACTGAGTTTGCCTACAGTCATAAATAATGGGAAGATCTGTCTTGATGCAGATGACACAAATCTTCTTATCACAAAGAACATTATAAACATCTGGGGTTGTCATCTTTTCTAAGCACTTTCCAACTAGTTCAATGTTTTACCCCCCCAAAAAATATTAGTAAATTAAAAAAGTCAATTTATGGAGTTCTTACGAAACAAAATTTAAATAGCATTTATAAATTTATTGTCTCAATAGAAAATTATGAACTAGAGCAAACTGATAGCTTTAAGTTCCTGGGTTTACTTATTGACAGTTACTGATACTGGATGGTTCATGTTAATAAAGTCATGTATATGGTTTTGTCTGGTTAGTTTGCCTTGAGAAGAATGGCTAAACTTAGCAGTCTTATTGAAAATTATATATTATGTTCTTATACATTCTCATCTTTGAAACATAAAGGAAGATGTAAAATAATTAAAAATAAATTCATAACTCACAAAAAATGGGCTATGGAGATTATGCCAAATACAAAATAAAGGACTCCTTAAAACCATTATTTACTAAACTTCTATTTCCAACTGTTTTTGCCCATTCTTGCTGCAATATCAACAGCAAGAGTCAATATTCAACACTCAGCTGACAACAGTCAATCCAACTAGATATTCAAAGTACATAATAACACCACCATAACCTAGAATTCTTTAGAAAAAAGTTCAACTTTTGTAGGGAAGAAATCTTAAAATAATTCTAGATCACATCAAGTCAGAACAAAACTTATTAAAATTCAAGCAAAAATTGTGGTCAATCTGCCACAAGGTGATGGTGTGGGGCTTGCTATTAAACAGCAGTTTGTGGCCTACCAATATCCATGACAATGAATGTTAGTATGGCACATCAGTCCAGTGGAGGGAGAAGTTTGCTATCTCAATTCCACGACTCAGTGCATGTCTCTTGCACCAGTGGTTTCAGAAGGTTGAAATCTAGCTTAACAAAGGGATACTGAGTTGAGAAAATTGATAAAAAGAAAACTGAAGGACACTATATTTCGTGTTTATTAAAACTTAAAAACTTATAATGTATAATAAATAAATTTACTATTCATACATGTGAATCAAATACCTTTAGTAGTGCTAGAAGGTGTTGATAATTTACATTTTCCATCTGCAACTGCCAATATCTCCTCGTTTGGAGTATTCTAGAAAAAGAAAATTCCTGTTTTTGTATCATTGATAGAAGAATTTTTATCACATATTATAATGATCTATATAGCAGTTTTACTATGCATTAAATAAAATAATTCCAATTGATTCAAGAACTAAGAAGCAAATGAAAAATATATCTGCGAGACAACATAGGCAGAACATTTTTTTATAAGAACTACTCAGGTTTATAACATCAGAGTAGTTATGTATTATAATTACAGACATTATTGTAAAAACATACTTTTTAACAATACAGTACAGTTGTTATTGCGTTTGATTAATTAATTATAATGAAATATAGGTAATATATCTCTCACAATCTACTGATTAATTACATAGTGAACAGAACAAATATAAGTCAGTGAAGTAAGTACTAGTCCTATATCACTCACTGCTAATGTTAAGTGGGAAGGAGGCAGACTTGAGATAGCAATCAAAGATGTAGTGACATGAGACACTCTCGATAGTATTGTAATGAAACATCTCATAAAACTATATCTTGTGTACTCCATGTGTACTATCTATGTATGTTTGCTTTGCCATTTCCTGCCAAAGCACCCACAAGACTCCTCAACTTGCGCCAGATACACAAAAAAGCCAAGCATCTTACAATGTTCATTGCCCCTTACTGCCATCTTACAGTGATTTTTAACTCAGACCTGTACCGTCAGGAGCATGTAGCGATACTTTGTCTGAGAGAGGACTAATCTACGTAGTATGTAAAATCAATGTCTATAGTCATATAGCTTTAGGATGAACAAAATCTTGGACACAAATGTTTGACTAAAGTAGATTACAAACCACAACTAGAAATTTGTTTTAGGTATAGAACTAATATCATATTGAAGTGGACATTATGGTTGTTCTTAACCTATTTTTGTGAGACAAAAAAGAGTTTATAAAAAAAAAAACCAGTGGAAATGGTAAATAAAGAAGACATTTCACTTGACAGCATATACATGTATAAAACTTTGATAAAAACTACTGGAAGTACTCATTGCAATCATGATTCTTTGTTGTGGGTGCTTTCAGAAGCACCCTCAATGAACAAAAATTAAAATATATAAAGGTCAAATATACAAGTTACAGTATATACATTATAATTTGAAATATTATTACTTCATATATGTATATCACATTGCTTTCAAAGCCAGCCACCAACCTAACATAAAAAAACAGGCCAATAGACAATGTATAAATAAAATAAAATCTACAGTTCAAAATACTTGTGTCGTAGGTCTCCTGTCACAGAGCTAAATCCAGGTTTCATAACCATTCAAAACCTGCTTCTCTGATTGCATGAAGACTAGCTGATCCCCCCTGAAAAGAACACAATGGGCAATCCATAGTTTGAACTTCGACTCCGCAATCAAATGACTGATCATTTGCCATTTCCCACTTATATTTTCAGTAGTTGAATTTTCCCACACCCATGCAAAATCGACTTAACATACTGAATGAACAACTAGTCTGGATGTGTGGGGGTGTTGCCACCAACTATATTACTAACAAATATTACAATAATAATTGTCAGCTAGTATTAATAATATATATTAAACACTTCAAGACAACTATTTGTGTAGACTAGCGGTTCCCAACCTGGGGTACACGTACCCCTTGGGGGTACGCAACGACCTGGTTGGGGGTACGCCGAAAATAAGGTGGCTATCTCGCGGGAAGGTTCTTACAAGACTTTTTGAGCTCAGACATGAACTGCAAGTATTTTTTGAAGAGCATCCTTTTTATTTAGCCTCCAAGTTTCATGATAGTGACTGGCTTCAAAAGTTTGCTTATTTAGCTGACATTTTTTCACAGATCAATAAACTCAATTTAGAGTTACAGAACAGCTCAATTACAGTATTCAAAGTTGCTGACAAAATTGAATCCATGCTGAAGAAAATTGATTTTTGGAAAACCTGTATTCAAAACAATCAAGCTGAAGTTTTTGGCACGCTTCATGATTTCTTGAGTGACAATAATCTGCCCATAGCTGACAAAGTGAAACATCAAATAGTGACACATTTGACAAACCTGAAGGACTCTTTTAGAACGTATTTTCCTAAACGAGGTGACGGAGAGAACTGGATTGCAGATCCTTTCAATGAAGAAAACGTCAAGACTGCTACATTGACCGTTCATGAGATGGAAAAGCTCCTAGAACTTTCAAGTGACTCTTCCTTGAAGTCCGAGTTCAAAAAGAAACCCCTTGGACAATTCTGGGTGACCATAAGGGATGAATATGGACCCTTAACCACAAAAGCCCTTCTGGTTTTACTTCCTTTTACAAACACAGAACTAGTTGAGAGATCGTTCTCTTCCTATGCTTTTATTAAGAACAAGTATAGGAATAAGCTAAATGCAAGTCCTGATTTAAGAGTGTATTTATCAACCTTTGATATTGATTTCAAAATATTATGTGCAACAAAACAGGCCCAAGGGTCACATTAAAACAGTTTTGACTTGTTTTAAGAATAATTTTGATTTCATTTTTTTCAAATAAACTTATTTGCTAATTCTAGTATGTTTTCGTGATAAGAAACATTGTATTTACTTTGTTATTATTTTTTTTACAGTTGGTATTTAGAATTTACTAAGTTTACTAGAAACATATATAGGCCTAATTTTGGAACAATAATTTTATTGTCAAATAAAAGATAAAAAAAACTCTTGCGTAAATATTTACTTTCCATGATTAATGTTCTTGCAACTTTTTTTTCTTGGGGGTACAATTTGAAATAAATTTATCTCAAGGGGTACGGCAGTGAAAAAAGGTTGGGAACCGCTGGTGTAGACTAATGTTTTCATAAAAGAGCCTCGTTTTCACTCCTCACCTATTAGGCTACGAGCTCAGACTAACTGTTTGCTCTGTAGTCCATTCCTTGGGAGGAAGGTTCATTCCACCGATGACAGTCATAGGGTCTAATACCAGAAACTTGTTTTGACCATCAAGCATATTCCAAGTTAATGCTCACTTGGTGTTTGGCAAAAATTTGTTTGAGATTAATTGGGAAGCTAATTGAAGAGGTAGTTTTATAAATTTTATAAAGTCACACTTCACCTAGTGGAATATATTACAAAATGGGGAGATTTGTAGTTTATAGGATCTTTTTAAACTCTCTGAGAAGTGTCTCTTTGGTCTTATATCCATAGGAGCTATATTGCTCAGCACTGGAAGCCATGGTTGCAAAGCAAGGGTTGCAATGAGGAAACCGCAATATCCCTTATCACCTTGTTGTTGATACATGTTGTTAATACATAACTACATGTATCAACATGTAGTTATGTATTACATGTTGTATACTTATACTATTAAGCCACAGAGAAGACCAATATTCAGCATTAAACCACAGACAAAGTTGTAGTATGCAGAACTTGTGCGTTGGCTCCTCACGATGATCCAGCAAGTTGCTGCACAATGTCAGTTCTGGTAGTCATTTTAGCTGCTGTTTTCTGTTGGTGGCTTTTAAAACAGAGAGATTGATCTAAACTGAC